>VDFB02334587.1:0-16484 GCA_007258455.2 Sequoia sempervirens | reverse complement strand
CTGATTGGCTCACCCTTAAGGTTCAAAATCAATCTATTTACCTTGATTTTCATTCTAATATTCTCTTGAGATAGGCTTGATCCTAGTGTTCTCTGTATTAGACCTAGGACCCCTTTTTCATCAAAACAATGACAATATGGTAAATTAGTAAATTAAACAAATATAACTTAGATAGCTAATCATATGAATTCTAACCTATTAGGATGTAACTAGAGAACCTTATAGCTTCTTATAATTATATAAGATTGGACCATCACTCTTTATGATTTATATTGTATCTTGGGACTTTTTTTTTATAGCAAAAATGGCAAGCCACTATAATATATTATATTATAATATAGTAAAATAGTACAAAAACCTAGTTCCAAAGAGCATACCCGCAGTAAAGAACTATGAAGAAAACCTTCGGTTTTAGCTCAGCTAGATACAAAATTCTTTCGATATCACCCCTATTAGGGGTCCGATTAATGATTTTACATCCATATTCTACCAAAATTACAGACCACCAAAATTCTTGAAGACTACAAAATACATCATGCCTCAAATTAGGTTGAGCCCATAATTACCAAAATTAATTTCCTTACATCAGCCTATTTCAAAAACAAAAAGACAAAAACCCTATTCTTCCATTTCCATAATGTCATTTTCTCCTTGGTTTTCTTCATTTGCTTGACCTTCACTGCCTTGGACATTTGGTTGCAGAGGAATGTTAAGGTTCAACATCACTTGCAGGTGCAGAGGAGAGGAAGTACTTGCTCTATCTGAGATTATCACCAATGAAACCTGTGCACAAGGTTTTTGAGAAGATGATTGTTGCACATTGATTGGTTCGGGGTGAACATGGTTGAGTAATGTGAGGATGGCATTAGTCCTCCGTCTGATGTTGTTTGCAAGATCCTCACCTATCGTCATCCTATTTCTCTCAAGGGCCAATTGTAGGTAGTGGAAGCTACGCATCTCCAAGGTGTTTTTAATAGCATCTTGGGACTTATTATACATAGACATAGAGTGACATTAATTGAGGTATGGTTTTAGGGATAAAGACTAGAGTTGGCTACCTTCTTGGGGGATGATCATACTTGAGATAGGTTTGGGATTAAGCTTTTTTCAATTCCTTCACTTGTTATTTTTTCCTTTTATAAGGTATTGATTGGTATTTTTGTTCCTTTCTTGTAAGTGGGGACTTGAGGAAAATCATCTTGAGATGGTACTAGGTATCAATCATTTGAGAGATAGAGAAAGATAGATTCTTTGTCTAGGGATTATAAATTTTGACACTATTTTATAGAGACTTATTTAGGATAAAAAATAGGGATCTTTGAACTTTACTTACCCTTATTTGGTGATGGTATGGATCTTAGATCTCATTAGGTATTGCTAGCATGAGATGCCCTAGTATAATATATGAATCTTAGAGTTATGTGGTGGTATAAGTTTGTAATTTTGGTTGTGATGAATCTCACATATAATGGTTTTATTATCCACTAATATACTAACATGAATGAGAAACGGACAAGGGACATGGTTATTTAATACTATTCTCGAGTGTGCTCATTGATATATAGGAATGGCCTTATTGAGATTCATTTCATTTCATGAGTTCTCTAGTAGCTTAGAGAGGACTTTCTTGCATACTTACCACCATGCTTCTAGCATTTTCAATAGATGATAAAGGTATGGAAAAGGATGCCCTTATGGACCAAGTTATTACTCTAGGGACAACTATTACCTTAATTTAAAATTTTTGATAAAAAATTAACATTGAATTACTTATTCACCTTTTAGAACTTGAGATTATAATTTAAAAGATACTTGTTTTCATATTCTAGTTATTTAAACCAAGGTAATACAATATGGTAAATACAAAATAAACTAGTCTTGTTATGTAGGATTCAAGTAGAATAATAAATGACATAAAAAATTCTTTTCTATTGAAGGGACAAGGAAATAATTTTGTTGAACATCATTTGTCTAGAGGATAATTATTGTATAGCTTCATAAACAAGAAAACCACAATGACCATAGCAACTACAAACCTAGACATGGCTACAAGGAATTATAAATTTAATATCACTAAGTAATGAGATCAATTATAGCATATTAGTCATCCAATATGCATGATATAAGCTATATATAACACCCATGTAAAAAATCAATTTGAATTTTTTTGAGAAGATGTTTCAACTCATCAATATCCTTCTTATAACAATACTTAGGGATTTTACTGCTCTCCCCTCCTCCATCCACGTTTGAACAACCTATGTGCATGGTGGAATCTACCCTGGGGGTACCCCACGTTCCCCCTATGCACCTCTTGATGCAACCCTCGCCTTGTCTCTTTCAGATCCGTGTCCCTTGGGAGACACTCCTGGAGGTTCCGGTCCTTTGGCAGAGAATCTTTCGGTGCCTCCCGTGTCATTGATTGGAGTGTCGAAGGTCGTGTTTCTTCCAGAATCAAATGGGTGGAAGGATATTTTGACCAATGGTAAACAAAGCTCCTTACCTCCTCCTTCTCCAGAGGTTGAAGTTGTTGCTTCTGGAACGAATTTCACTATCTCTGATACGGTCAATGATAGGATTCTCTCCTCCATGGAGAACATAGTTGTGGGTCATTTTCTCTCCTTCTGGCCCACTTTTGATATGGTTCAAAGATGGAATGCTGCTAAATGGCGTCTCAAGGGTAGTGTGGACATTTTCGCTATGTCAGGTGGTCTCTTCCTTTTCAAGTTCACAACTTTAGAAGATCTAGTTTCTGTCATTTCCTCTAGTCCTTGGGTTTATGGAAAACACATTTTTGCTTTATGCTGTTAGAAGCCAAGGTTTGACCCTGTAGTGGATTTGAATAATTCTGCTCCAGTTTGGATTCGCTTGCCCTGACTACTGTTGGAATATTGGGATGAATCAATCTTCAAAAGCTTTGGTGATTCCTTGGGTCAATTCATAATTTCTTACTCCATCACCAGATCAAAGTCCAGGTTAGTGTTTTTTCGCTTTTGTGTGAACATTTGTGGGAATAAGTCACTCCCTAACTTTGTTAAGCTCTACTCTAAGTTTGGGACATGGGTCCAACCTGTGTGCTATGAAAATGTTGTGGTCTATTGTCATAAATGTGCCAAACCTAGGCACCTTATTTGATTGTAAGTCCTCCTTTAAGGAGTCTAACATGGGGGACTTTGCTACTACTACTAGCTCTCCTCTTGAAATCAATGACTCGATCAATGGAGTTATGGAATCGTCACTAGATTTATCTAATCTTCCTAATTTTGGGGTTCCTTCTCCTGAGTTAGAGACTAGTGTTGCTCCTCCTAACTTTGGTGTTCTTATTCTTGAGTTAGTGACCAGTGTGGATCTGATATCAGGTCTTGCTAATCTTTCCTTAGCTGATACTTTGGTTTGTGGAAATGCTTTGGAAGTAGTTGATTCATCCTCTAGCTCAAATTTTGGGGGTGTTGGGCTTATTGGTGGTGCCCAGTTGGAGGTGGCTTTAGAGGGGACTAGTGAGAATAGAGGGGAAGAGGGTGAAATTTGGGAGGATATGGGTAATGGAGATGTGGCAGCCTTCAACTCTAAGGACTTGAAGATGGAGTGTGTTTCCGATGAGGATAACTAGATAACCCCAAAGAAAAAAGGGAGGAATAAAAAGACGGATGTGGGTGGAGAGTCCAAGCGTGGTAGGCCATCCTAAAAGTTGATGAGATTAAGGGAAACCACAAATGAGACTACCTTGGGTGAACAAAGGACATTGGAAGTGTCCTCCAAGAAAGGTAAAAAAATGAAGGTCATGTCATGGAATGTGTGTGGGCTGAACAACTCCCATAAGCAACTTGCTTTAAAAAACTATGTTTTAGAACATAAGATTGATGTTTTATTGTTACAAGAAACCAAGATGAAAAAAGATAATTTTGATAATATAGATAAGTAGTTATGGCTAGGGGCCACTTATTCCTACAATTATGTCGAAGGGGCTTTTGGGGGTTTAGCTATGCTTTGGAACCCTTCTAGATTTAATGGCACTAAACTATTTTTTTGTCAAAGTAGTGTTGGTGTTTCTTTTACCTTCCTTGGTGGTTCTTGGTCTCTTATCAATGTTTATGCACCCAACCTGAGGAATGCTAGATATGCTCTGTGGTAGACTCTTATTGATTGGATAAAAAAAATAGTGGGTATTGGTGGCTTGTGGCTGGGGATTTCAACTCCCCACTTTTTCCCTTAGAGAAAAGTGGTGGTTTGATTGATTATTCTGACAGTATGGCAGACCTGGAAAACTTTCTGAGTTCTACTGGCATGATTGGCATAGACTTATCAGGCCAAGATTTTACCTAGACCAATAGAAATTTGGGGGAAGGATTGATACAACCTAGATTGGATAGATTCCTTTGTTCTAGTAACTGGATTGGCTTTCTCAACGCCACTCTACGAGCTATACCCAGGACGGTCTCTAATCACAATCCACTGTTACTGACTTCATGCGACTAGTCTGTTGTCGAACCTTTCCCCTTTTGATTTGAAATTATGTGCAATTCCCACCCTGATTTTAAGAATACAATTTTCGCATGATGGAATATTCTTGTTTGTGGTTCTCCCATGTTTAGGATCTTTTTTAAACTCAAGCACATTAAATGTATGGTGAAAGGCTGGAATAAAAGGGTTTTTGGGGATATTTTCTAGGAGAAAAAAATTATTGGGGAAAATTTGAAATTGGTTCAGAAGAAAATGGAGGAGGGTGATATCAGTCTTCCTACTTGCAACTAGGAGAAGGAGAACCGAAGGGAGTGGGAACAAATTCTTAAGAAAGAAGATATTTTTTGGAAGCAGAAATCCAAGGTTTAATGGCTAAAAGAAGGTGACAGGAACACCCCGTTCTTTCATATTTTTGCTATCAAACATAAGAAAAGGAATCAAATAACCTAGTTATACAATGCTCAAGGAAAGATTGCAAATTCACCTTCCCTAATTGGTTTAATGATTGTGGATTACTTTCAGAAGGATTTTGCATCTCTTGAGGAGGCTACTAGCCCAGCTCTTGATAGATTGTTGCTAGACCTGCTCCCGACTTTAATATCTTAGAGTGATAATTTGGGGATCCTCAGTGTTGTCACTCTTGAGGAGGTTAAGTTGTCCACTTTCATCATGGAGGCATTCAAAGTTCCAGGCCCTAACGGTTTCCGTCCGGTCTTCTTTCAGACATTCTGGGAGATTGTTGGCGAGGACCTTGTTTTAGCTACTAGTGATTTTTTCAAATCTAGTAAGATTCTTAAGCAACTAAATCACATCTTCATAGCTTCAATTCCCAAGCTTGTTGATCCTCAACATATGGCTGACTTTTGCCCCATCATTATGTGTAATACTTTTTATAAAATCCTCTCTAAAATCTTGGTTAATTGCATCAAATCGCTTCTTGATAAAATTATCATCCCTACTCAGAGAGGGTTTGTGCCTGGTTGACATATCCTTGATGCTAATATAAACACACATGAATCACTCCACTCCATGGATAGATGCAACCATGTTGGTATGGCCCTTAAGCTTGACATATCCAAGGCCTATGATAAGGTGGTCTGGAACTTTGTCCCTAAATTCCTTGCTAAGTTTGGATTTAACCAATTGGTGATCAATATTATAATGGAATGTATTATGATGGTCAAGTACTCTATTTTGGTTAATGGGTCTCCCTTTGGGTTTTTTTAAGCTGGGAGAGGTATCAGATAGGGTGACCCCCTTTCTCCTTATCTGTTTATTGTGGTGGCAGATGTCGTGAGTAGAAATTTCTCTAATATGCTATTTGAAGGGTCCATTAAGGGAATTAAGGTTGCTTCTTCCCTAGCATTGACTGTGATTCAAAAATTTGTAGATGATACCTTTCTCTTTGGAAAAGCCTCTATGATTGAAGCTAGGAAATGGAAAAATTGTCTTAACAATTATGCTGCTTGTTCTGGACAATGCATTAACTACAATAAAATCATGATTTACTTGGGTGACTGCTATTCTGGGTTGTTTGGGTGGTATGTTTCCTTCGGTTTACCTTGGGTTACCCCTTACTAAGATGAAGGCACAACTCCAAGACACGAAAATAACAAAAATAAGAGAATAATTTTATTTTTAGAAAATGGAGCTTCTTACATGTAGAGGATCCAATCCCCAAGTTCTACAATACACAAATTATAGGAAGCCAGCTAATCACCTTTCAATATGTGGCTTGTCCCCAAAAGTTACCCAAAAATTAGAAACCCGCCCATAAATAGAGCTCCTCATTAGTTTGGAGCCAAACAACATTCAAATTTGAGTTTAGGCGGTTTGGCGCCGAAAATTTACAACATGAGGTTCAAATTTCAAAAGAGCATTTGCAATTGTATCTTCTAGAAAGTGTGCCAACTTCGGGGCCATAACTTTGATTTGGGGCTCTGATTCGCGAACCATTTGAACCATTGGAAAGGTCTCAAAGTCGAAGTACTTTGAAATTTTCTACATCATTTTGACAAGTTTGGGGCCATTCCGAGCTCTAAGTGCCTCAAATCCAACTCTGAAGATTTTTGTGTGCAAATCTGGGAAACTAAAGCTGCAATATCTTTCAACCCAGGAATAGAAAAATAAAACCATAAATTGAGAATTTCATTATGACAAAAGGGTATCCAAAAATGTAAAGAAATCTAAAACCTGAGAAACTTGAAATTTAACTATTTTTGGGTGATGCAAGATTGCCCTACACCACTGGATGCTCTGCATCACTATGAAGTTACTCTTGATTTTTGGAATTCTATATTGGAAAGGATCTAAAGGAAGTTGGCTAGGTGGAAAGGTTCCTCACTTAGCCACACTGGTAAGTTATAGCTTCTTTCTATTGTTCTTCAAGGTATCCTTGTCTATTTTCTATCCATTTTCAAGATGCCTAGATATATTGCTGAAAAATTGGAGAAAATTCAAAGAAGTTTCCTCTAGTTAGGGACTGAGGAAAAAAAGAAATTTGCCTTGGTTAAATGGGACAAGGTTTGCCAACCTAAAAGTTGTGGTGGGCTTGGGATTAGGACTATTTCTAATACGAATAAAGCTCTTATGGCCAAAGTGGGCTAGGATCATCTGAGGGATAGGAAGGATTGGTGTAAGATCATGAATTCTAAGTACCTCCACAACTGGCCTTTGATTGAATGCCTCTCTAAAGCTCACCCTACGAGGTCCCTTGTTTGGAAGTATATATGCAGTTTATAGGATCTTCTGAGAAATGGAATCAACTGGAAGATTGGTAATGGTAACAAAATTAGATTCTGGGAGGACACTTGGTTAATTGACACTCCCTTGGAAAATTCTGAATTTAGGAACCTTATGGGTTTGGCTCAACAATATTTTGGTACTTATATTAGTAATTACCTCCTCGGGCCTCAGGGTGGTAGGAAATGGAATGACTTAAGCCTTTGCTGCCCTTTTTCACCTAATCTATGTCTCCTTGCCAAGACCCTGTAGGAAAATCTCTCCTTTACCAGGCTCCCTTGGGGGATGATTTCTTTTGGATTCATAATAAGCAAGGCGATCTTTTAGTTAAATTAGCATACAATCTGTTGAATGACTAGGGTATTGTCATGGATCTGTGGAAGAAGGTCTAGAATTGTCACATGATCCTGAAAGTTAATTTCTTTTGGTGGACTTCCTGCAATAATAGGATTCTTACTTAGGACAATCTGAGGAAAAGGGGATTCTAGATCCCCAATATATGTTTTTTATGTAAATGTAATGAAAAATTGGTGGATCATTTGTTGTTACACTGCTTTTTTTCTATGGAGGTGTGGGAGCTGGCTTTAAGAAGATTGAAGATCCAATGGATTATGTGTAAGGACATCACTTCCTTTATATTGGGCTGGTCTAGACCCTTTACCCACCTTTTAACTCGTGAAATTTGGAACTAGGTCCCTCCCATTGTTTGCTGGTGCTTATGGAAAGAAAGGAACAATAGGATCTTTAGGAACATTAAAATGGATCTGAAAGAGGTGTTTGGTTTTGGGTCTTAGCTCATTGCGAAAAACATCTCGCTCTTCAAAGGGAAAACCTCAGATAAAGTTCCTACTGAGGTGGAAATTAGCATGGAAAAAGCTTGGCACTAGAACCTAGATGCCAACTCTTATGACAACTCAAGGTCCCTAGCTCAAAATGCCACTATTTGGAAACCCCCTGAGAGGGGCTGGTATAAACTAAATTTTGATGGGGCTGCTAAGGCCAACCTGGGAAAAGCAAGTATAGGAGGTGTGATCAGGGACTACAAAGGAAATCTTGTGGCTAGTTATGCTGGGGGGATTGGTGTCCATTCTTCTATGATTACAGAAGCTAGAGCACTGTTGAAGGGCTTACAGTTGGTTGTCTCCATGGGGATTGAGAATTTTCATATTGAAGGAGACTCAGTCTATTATTGATGTTGTTAACTTTAAAAAATTGCTAGGGTGGAGTACTAAAGATATTCTTCTAGACATCAGACTCCTTGTGTCAAAATTTAAATTTAAAGTAGCCAACCATATTTACCAGGAGGGGAACCAAGTGGCTGATGCCTTATCCAATCTGTGCACACACTGGAAATTGGCCAAATGTTGGCATGCTTTAGGGAACTTACCTCCTAACATCCAAAGTTTAATATTGAAGGAACAAACCCCATACCTGACTCATGATGATAACTAAACATGCACCTAGTTGGATTTTTTGGGGGATCCACATGCTTGTCTATTGGGCTATATGGACAAATTTTACTGAAGAGATGGATAACAAGTGGAATTTTTCAAATCATGGGATGGAGTCCGATTTGAAAAAGGAAATCATGAAATGTTGCATTAAGTACCTAATGTTTAACTCTAAGCTAGACTGTACCTTATGTAATCTCCTTTTGGGGATCTTGTTAAACTATCGTATTTCTAAGTTCCTTGATTTTGATTTTGATATGACTAATAATAATGAGATAAAGCTCCTTTTTGGCCTTCTTTTGTCTACTATTTTGGACCCGCGTCCTTTAGCTATCCTAATTTGGCTAACTATTTTTAGCCAGCCCTTGATAGCTAACCCTTTAGATGTTTCTAATTTTGGCCCCGCGGCCATCTTACCTAGATTTTTGTGCCTTGTCCACGTGGAGGAAAACCTTCATTTCCTTTCACGTCCTACTTACCTAGCTGATTGTATGCGGAGATTCACATTTATGATTCTGCTAAGATTGCTTTTAGTAATTTACTGGCTCATATGTGCAATATGTCCTTAGCCTTAATTATCAAAAATTGTCATCTTTGGCCTAAAATCCTTAATGTGCGGATAATTTTTCACCTTTCTATTTTCTATAACCTTGTTTTTTCTCAGAGTTATTGGATATCCAGTGTGCAGAGTGACATTATGGGAGGTGATAGGGTGTAGATGGAGCCAGATAACTGTAGTGAATTCTGCAAGGATCCACATGTTTGGCACATTTATGTCGAGGGTGGTCTTTCTCCTCTTATGGAGAGACTTGTGGGCCATGACCCTAATCTGTCTGTTCAGTTTGTCAACTCATGGAAAGATCATCATGTGACTATGGGTGGAATTTCCTTTATGGTGGATGAAGAAGTGATTGCATAGGTGACGAGTCTCCATTGCATTGGTATGAAGCATCCAAAACACACCAAAACCTAGGACAATGAAAGCATGAACAAGTTCTTTGTGGGGAATGAAGTGTCAATGCGCAACTAGTCGGGTTTTGACAGTGAGGCCCTCCCTCTGCTATGGAACTTGGTGTGCCTTGCCTTGATGAAGTATGTGACATTGAAAGGTAGGTACAAGACCTATTACTTCTACCATTTCCCTTTGTTGAATCACCTTAGGCATAAATTTTTGTTAAGCTTTCCTTTTTCCTACTTATGGACCTTGAAAATTTTGTTGAAAAATGTATGGAGGTCGTTGTTCTGAATCCTAATGACCCTACACCCTTCCCTCTTCACCAGAGCCCCATCTTGAGGCTCTACCACTTCCATCTCAGTTGTTCGCATTGAAGAGATTGAGCTTCCCTCTGTGACCAACTTATCCCTGGCCGAATCTAAAGGCCCTGCTAGGAAAAATCACCCGGCCCCTGCTGACTTGCTGAAACCCAAACCTACTACAAAAAATCTTAAAGGAAATGAGGGAGCAGCCCAGACTAGCGTGGTGGCTAGTCTATGTGAACTCAAGTCTACCCCCGCTAAGACTTCTAGGAAGCCCACCCTAAAATGGAAAGGAAAGGAGGAAGGTAAAAGCTTGAAG
The DNA here is from genome assembly GCA_007258455.2 of Sequoia sempervirens. NCBI lineage: Eukaryota > Viridiplantae > Streptophyta > Pinopsida > Cupressales > Cupressaceae > Sequoia > Sequoia sempervirens. The sequence goes on along the minus strand of VDFB02334587.1, from coordinate 6,254 downwards.
GAGCCTCCAAAAAAAAGGAAAAAATGTGGTGACCAAGGACTCTATGGGGGATACGGTGGCTGCAAAGACGATGGTTATTAGTTGTGATGTAATCATTAGGCACTATGGTAGGCTGGCTAAGAATAGGAATAAGGTGCAAGTTAAAGATTTGGATTCGAAAGAGGAGATGTCAGACAACAAAGATAGTAGGGCTGAGGAGGTGTCAGATAGTGAGGAGGAGCATGCAAGAGGTCCTAGCTCCATCCCTAATTTGGGAAAAGTTTAGAAGGATGGTTTGACCTCTCACTCTTTGGAACCTCTATATGTGGAGCAGGTTGTTCATGAAAACACTGTTGTTGGTGGGGAGGAGCTTAGTGTATTGAAAGAAAAATTGGACAAACTGGACAAAAAATTATGTGGCTTGACCCGCTTCACGGTCAAGCTGGTTCACTATGTCACGAGTACCCTGTCTATGGTAATGAAGGATGAGATGGACATGAAAAATACTAAAGACAGTCAAGAATTAGTGGGAGATGACATCGTCCATCTTTTGTCTAAGAACTGGGAGGATGCTAGATAGTCTCCTATTGGTCCATTGTTTGTCTATGTGTTGTTGATCTATTGTATGTGTTTTTTGGCTTTCTATTTTTTGATGCTTTTATGAACTTGAACTTTATTGGCCCTTGTGGCTCTATGTGAAGGGTACAACACCCTAAAAATGTTGCTTAATTTATCAAAAACACTTGTGTAATAAACTACCACCATTATGAAATTATTAAATCCTTTCATCAATTTTGTAGCGCCCCGCCACACAACCCTAGGGGAAGTTGCAATTTACTACACAACAAACTAATTTTTTTTTTTTTTTGAAAAGAACAATTAACATGCAAGTACACTAACCATTGCCAACCAATCCCCTAAGGTTACGATACTGAGTTACTTAAACCCAAACAAGAAACATGAATTAAATTCATAACATTAAATTTACTTAACAATTAAGTTCGCATACATCCATACATAATAATTTACATCAAAGAATAATAAATACCACATGATTCCAAATAACAATTAATTTACAATAAGATTACAATGCTCATTCCCCAAATGAGATAAATCCAATAATCATGATAACATATTACAAAAAAATCCACGTCAATAACAATGAGGGGTAATAAAATACAATAACCAACTGAAAGGATAAGCATAACATTAAACTGGATCCCACGAGCTCTCCAACTGGAAATCTCATCCAAAGAACAACAACCAACCCAACGGATTAAGATGCACGTTCCACCCAACTGTGTGATACCCGAAGGCTCACCCCCCGTGCTAGGAGATAGTAACAAGGAATTCCAGACAAGACCATCCACCACTAGACACAGGCTAACTCACACTGACACAACTAATCACATGAGCCATACAACTGTAAGAATAACACAAGAACAAATCTAACATCACTAACATAAATCAGATTGCTTCCAGAAGTAAAATAGATCGAGTAAAATAAGAAGTCCAACTCAAGAAAACCAAATACCAACTATTGTCGTAGAAAGAGTGTCATCACACAGCTCGTCATGGGATATCCATCTGGGAATCTTCCTAGGCTCTGGCCCCCACTATGGGTTGTCCTGGTGGCCTCTACCAAATCCCGACACCCATACTCACTCATGTGGAATCAAATACCTCTTGTAAAGACAAGATAGATGACCTTGCCATTCCAGGCCTTCCCGTCTCATCCCAAGTCTAAACAATCCCTTGGGTCCATGAGCGAGGCTCAATTATCTTAATTAGTGTGAAAAAATACCCTACTTCTAAGTACATTAATTTAGTTATCACTTGATTAAACCACTTCTGAAGGTTTCCTAGTTTACCTCTTTGGGCTTTGGCCCCAAACAAAAGCCACTCTTCTACTTGACAACACACCCGGTACAAAACCACAAGCCAATGGGCAACTGGATAAGACGACCTCTCCAAACCAAGGAGGCAACAAAGGTCAAAACCCTCTCCAAACATTGGAGGAAACAAAGGTCAAACCCTCTCCAAACACTGGAGGAAATGAAGATACAAAACCCCACTCCTTACCAAGGAGGCACAAACTACATAACCCTCTCCTAATCCCAAGGAGGCTCAAATTCCCATTTGTGGAAACTGGGTACAACAACAAAATACCACTATACACACTTCCCAAGGAAAAAAAGAGGTTGACGACTTAACGACAACTCATACCAATAAACGAACCCCCTATCTAGAAGACTTTAAAATATTAACTCTATTTCCACAACATTGAAGACGAACAATTAAACACTAAAAGCATTTCAGACAATTAAATAATCTAAAGTTAGGATTTCCTAAATCCAGTCAATCACAGTTTTCATCACTTGCAATTATCCAATCAAATACACCAATTTCATTTCACAACCTTGTAATAATAGAAATAAACGATCATTTATTCTAAGTTTCACAATTAAATTCCGTAATCAAAGCATTTTAATAATTAAAGTCATTTGACTAAAGTGAACAATTCATTAATTCTAAGTGTAACAATTATATTCCTAATCAAAATATTTTAATATATAAAATCATTCGATTAAAATAAATCAATTGTTAACTCTACATTTCACAATCATAATCATAATCAAAACCTTTTTAATAAATTAAAACATATATCTAAAATCAATTAAACTTATTTCAACTTAGAATCAATTATTAATTAAAACTCATTCCTACCTAATTACCTTATTCATTAAATATATAAACCCATAAAAGTATATATTAAATGTATATATACCTATGACATATCTATTTATTTAAATATTTCAATCTCCTTAATAAAACAATTTAATTGAACATACTAATTTATTCATACTTGAAATATATAAAATATACCTATACATATATAATATATAAATATTTAATAAATTATTATTTAAATATTAATTTAATATTATATATTTATATATATAATATATATTTATATTATATATTATATATATAATATATATATTATTAAATAATATTTAAAATAATAATAAAAAATTAAAATGAAAAAAAAGAGTGAATTTTGCTTAGGGCACGCAAGCCTGGCCACCGGCGGCGGCGTGTGTGCTAAGCACATAGGGCGCCACTGCTATGGGCGGCGGCCTGTGTGCTTGGCACACAGTTCCGCCTCCCTGCGGGCGGTGGCGGTGGCGGTGGGGATTGGCCTCCCACCCCACAACAAATAAAAAAAATCATTTTATTTCCTGCATTTTACAATGGCGAAAAAAAATTGGGTTTTTCAAAAGTCCTAAATTTTTTTCCAAATAAAAAAACAAATATATATACCCAGATTCTTCATTTTCAATGAGATTGTGCAAATAATCCATATAACTTGCAAGAACAGAAATAAATTTTCCAAAATAACAAAAGGGTTTAAAGATCTAGTTTTGAAATAGAGATTTCTTTTGATTTTCTTCATATTTCATTGTGTGAGTTCTTGTTTGGTTTTCATTTCAAAATCTATCACAAATTTGTAAGTTTGAAAGCATTTTCCAAGGTTTTCTATTGAATCTAAAACTGCATTTGCAAGGTTTAAATCTCTTTCAAAATGAAGCAAGAATTAGAAGTAATAAAAGAAGGCACCTTGTGTTTTCTCCCCAAATTTGAAGCTTTCAACAATGGTGAATCCAAGCACTTCTTCAACTCCAAAATCAGCCCAAGCAAAGCTCTCCACCAAAATCCAAATTTCTTCAAACAAAATGAAATTTCCATTTCTTACATAGAACTTTCCCTAAATTTGGTCAACCCCCAAAAATATCCCACCCACTAAATTTAATGAGCTTTTGGAGGATATTTTCTTTTCTTTAAATTTTAAAACACTTTTTATTTTCAAATTGAAATCTCATGCAAATTCAAATTTTCATTTAAAACCAAAATCTCAAAGTTGCAAGAATTCCAAAATTTCCAAAATGTGACATTTAAATACATTTCCATTTTATTATTATCATTTAAATTAAATCTCTAATATGATTTTCATTTCCATTATAATTTTAAATCTAAATATACAATAATGTCTAAATAGCTCTTTCATTTAAATTTATCACCATTAATCTAATTAATTAATAAACTCAATCTAAATTTATTAATTAAATCAAATCAATCCATAAAATAAATAACGTTTCAACATTGCAATTAAATACATTTACACATCAATTTAACTATGCAAGCCATTTAATAACCTCTATAAATTGCAATTAAATAAATACTCAAAGTGAAATGGACCAAATTAACACAACCAACCCAACAACAACTCGACGACACGCTATGACTAGGGTGACGACTTGGCATGGAAAACCTAGCTACTATCTCCCAATCAATTTCCGTTGGTCAATGGACACGCTCAAACCTGTGAACCAGGTGGAGTCGATGTCCTGTACCTGTCAACCTGCAAACAAAGAGTACATCAACATGCATATATATATAGTATGATCAAACACACCGTGAAGAGCAAATCTCAGAATCGTAGGGCACTCGCAAGTGAGTGATACAATCTCGTCCCCTTCACCAATAGACAATTACTAACTGATGATTCTAACATCAATCATATGATCAACAACATAAAACATCATTAATCCATTATTTGCTAAATTAATCTGAAACATGCCATAAAGATAACATCATAATCAAATAACATCACATTAAAATATAACATTCGCATCGCTTAATAGATAGCGGTCCAAAGTAACCAAGTTCCAAAGTCAAAGCATACTCAGACACAACATACAAAGAAGAACACTGCCAAACAAAAGAGCCAAAATAGAGGGGTGTTACAAATTTTCTTATCATACTTTTTTGCTAGGATATTTAGTTAATGTAAAATCTATTAATTATTTTTGTTTGATAAAATCTAAAATATAGCATAGTATTCATGAATAATATATGTAAGATAAAATAATAATTTTATCACTTTAAATGATATTTTGTATTCTATAATAAATATTAATGCAACTTTTATTTCTTAACCTAAAAGAATTAAAATAAAACTAAATAAAAATATCCATTGTAATGAAGTATCCACATTAATAACAAACATGGCAATTGATATAATCCTCTTCTATCATCTGATTGTAAGTGTGGAAAAATTAAACTAAATACAATTAAATACACCTCTTAATGAAGTATTGTATCAAGATTAAACATGAATTAAACTAATTTAAAACATAGAACAGCCTGAAGACATCTCATTGTGTCCTATCTCCAAAGATTTATGAGTCATGGGAAGGCTCTTAGATTTGATAAAGTACTGTGACTATTAAAATGTCTATTTAGAGAACAAAATGATGCTAAATGTTGTGATGTGATGATTGCTAATGATTCCTAGATGATATGGAGCTACCGTAAACTATCCTGAAATGAAACCTGCTAAATGGAAGCTACAGTAAAAACTAATGATGCTACCGTGATTCTAAATCTATTGATGCTGTAATGCTATGCTAATATGCTAAATGATAATTGATGCTAATGATAATGCTAATGCTTAAGATGCTTGAGTGCTAAATCCTGCAGAGTAAGTTTGCATAAAGATGATAATTCTCGGGATCCTTTTCATGCTTTAGAAGGCTGTATATATAGATTTCCGACAACAGTTTTGCACAGGGGTAACACAACAGAGGCTGAGATTCAATCCGGAGATTTGAATGGTAAGAGATGAGAAGGTGGAGCTGATTATGGGGATTGTTCCTCCCCATGAAAAAACCAGGCAAGATGAGAAGAAAGATTTGAGGAAGAAGATTGAGAGGATTGCTGGGAACATCCACGAACCTTCTCAAAGTGAATGCAGTTAAGAGTGAGTAGATTTGAAAGAAATCTAATTTTATTAGTAGTGAATAGAGGGATTTGATTTATGCTTTTATTTAAATATTTTTGATTTATTTAAATTAGCAAAAGGGAAGATAAATAATTTAATTAAATAAACTATAGAAGTTTGTTTATTAAATTAAATAGAAGAAGTATGATAATTAAAGAATAAATTATAAAGCTTTATTTATTTAATTAAGATTGAATATGATGTAATAATTAAATAATTCCAACTATAAAGTTGTTTATTTAATTAAAACTGAAGAAATAGGAGAATTTAGAATGTGAACTATTTAAATAAGTATTTAATTTATTTAATAGTAGATGAATTTGAATAAGATGAAAATAATTGAATCAAGATTGAAGAATTATGTGAACTATTTAAATAAATATTTCCTATTTATTTAATAGTAGAAGATTTAAGGATTAATTAATTAAAT
>VDFB02334586.1:0-23787 GCA_007258455.2 Sequoia sempervirens | reverse complement strand
TAATGCCCCTAGTGCTAAAGTAGTGGCAAAGATGTATAAGATCAAGGGTTTTCTGTGAATGGGAGGCATCAGGACTAGCGGTGACAATAAGTAATCTTTTATTTGTTGAAAAGCTTCTTGGAATTTATCTCTCCACACAAAGGGGATGCCTTTGCGTAGAAGATATTGGAATGGTTGACACTTGTCAGCCAATTGTGCTATAAAGTGCCAGATAGATTGTACCCTTCCCTATAATGTCCTGAGTTCGCTTATTCCTCTAGGAGGAGGCATGTCCATGATGGCTTTGACTTTTGCTAGATCAACTTCAATGCCTCTTCGAGAAACTATGTATCCCAAGAGTTTTCCCAATGTTACGCCAAAGACACATTTCTTAGGATTCAGTCAGACTTTGTATTCTTCTAGTCTCTTGAAAATTGTGTCTAACACCTTCAAATGATCTTTTCTTGTTACTAATTTATCTAAAAGGCCATCTACATAATCTTCCATTATTTTATGCATCATATCATGAAATATTGTGGTCATAGCCCTCTGATATGTGGCACGTGCATTTTTAAGACCAAATGGCATGGCATTCCAGCAGTATGTACCCCAAGGGCAAGTGAATGTTGTTTTATGTTGATCTTTGGGGGCAATACAAATCTGATTGTAGCCAGAGAAATAGTCCATGAGGGATAGCATCTCATATCCTACTGTGAGGTCAACTATGATATCAATATTTGGCAAAGGAAAGTCATCTTTTGGGCATGCCTTTTTTAAATCTCTAGAATCTATGCAAACTCAGATTATTCCATTTGGCTTCGTTACTGAAACAAGGTTAGATATCCATTCAACATAATCAATAGATCATATGAACCTAGCATCTAGAAGTTTCTTCAACTCAACCTTGACCAATAGAGCGACCTAAGGATGCATTTTGTGTAGCTTCTATTTAACTGGTTTGGCATTTGGAAATAGTGGTAGATGGTGTAGAACTAGTTCTAGGTCTAATCTTGGCATGTCGGCATAGGACCATGCGAAGTTGACTTTACACTCTACAAAGAAGTTGTGAAATTACGGTCTCTCTTCTTCAGTCAAGGATGCAGCAAAGAGGACCATTTTTGGATCTTCTGTTGTTTGTATGTTGTCTTCTATGGTTTCCTCTATGAGCATAGCTGATTTCTTTTGTGTTATGGGAAGAAAGCCAGTCCTCCATCTTTGGGTGTCTTAGAGAGGTTTTCACCCATAGATATTTCCTTTGTTTTTAATTTTTTGTCATCAGAAGGTTCCTTTCAGTTTTCACCTAAAGACATTTCATTTTTTTATTTATTCGTATTTTTAATTTTATGACTAGAGGACGGAGCAGTCTCACCGGAGTATGCTGCACAATCTAGGTCGATGGTGAATCTTACCTTGTGATCACCACTAGGTATGCCCTCAAATAACCCCCTAAATTTTTTGATAGCCTCATCATTCTGAAAGGTGTCTAGGACTGGTGGGCCTTGTTGGTCCCAATCGATTAATTGTGGATAAACTAGGGAAATGCCATCGTCAACGTTGGTGAATTGAGGGGAGGATGCAAAAAGCATGCAGATGGATTCAGAGATATTGTAGATGAAATTATCATCATCCAATTCCACATCAAACTCTATCCAATATTCCCCTTCACTTGTTTCATATTTATTGTCATAGTAAGGGGTGAAGGACTCAGAGTTGTGGTTGGTAGTCTTATCTAGCAATTCAGATACATTCAACTAATGGTGACTAGATTTAGGTGGTGGGTCTTGTATGTCATGCGGAAGGGAAGTGGAATTGTGACTATTTGGTTCCAGATCAATTTTAAATGTTTGCCAAATATTTTGTTTAGAGGTAAGCTCCCTCATTTCAATGAACAAATCATCGAGGAAACAGTCACTTAAGGATCTTTGGGAGCGAAATTTCCACTCTTGGGAGTCAATTTCGGTAAAGGTTTCCTTAACGGTCTCAACACTTTCTGAAGCATGCATGCGCTCACTCGAAATTCCACTGGTATGTCGGTCGTCATTGTCGAGCAATCCATACCCTAATCCAAGATACTTTGGTATTTTGAAAGATTCTATGAGCTCTTTTCATCTAGTTTTATTTCTGCCTAGGCCACTAGTTCCATCATAGCCTTTAGCCTTCATTATATAATATCCCTTGCCATATTTCTTAACTGGTAATGGGGGTAGGTCAGCCATTTCTTTATAGAGCCATCCTGTAATATCAACAAGGTCCTTGTTACTCATGTCTCCCCATTTTATGAAAACTGTTTTTCGTGGAACTTTGAAAATTTCTTTGGGTTCCATTCTGAAACATCATCGACCATAGACCTTCAGAGGCTTGGGTATTGTTGTGATGATGTATGTCATATGTATTTTTAGTTCTCCATAGCCTAGGTCTTGGATCTTGACATTGGGTTCATCCTTAGGAAATGTGGAAGATGGTGGCATGGTGGAAGACATGGGTGAAGTGGATGTGGAAGATGATGATGTGAGTGTGGATGGGTCAATGTATTTAAAAGAAGAGGAGCCAAGAGCTTCTCAGTTGATGGGAACTCAATTTTCAAAAATACCCCTTAGGTTGGTACAATATTGAAAAGGGTCAGGGTCTCCATATATAGTGATTTATGTGCCATCAAATGGGAATTTTAAGCATTGGTGATATGCAGAGGGAACAGCTTTTAGGGCATGAATGCATGGGCGGCCGAGCAAGATGTTGTAAGGTGATTCTAGATCTAGGACCTGGAAAGTTGTATCAAAAATGATTGGTCCCACTCTTATGGGAAGAGAAATAACGCCTCTAGAAGAATGTTCCATGTCATCATATGCTTTTATGACAATACTCTTTGTAGGGTCTATGCATGCATCAGAAAATCCAAGAGCCTTGACCAATTTCAAGGAGCATATGTTCAATCCTGCTCCGCCATCTACTAAAACTATTCTGACCTTGTGCTTATGGATGAAAGTCTCGATATGTAATGTGTCATTATGGTTGGTCTTGTGTGATGAGTAATCTTGATCAGAAAAAGTGACATGATGAGGTGTAGTGAGGTATCCCACCATGGTCTCAAATTGATTGACATCAATATCCTTAGGGACCAACGACTCTTGCAGGGTTTTATCCAGTATAGCCTTATGCATGGGAGAAATGTGAAATAGCTCAAGTATGGAAATCTACACGGGAGTATTTCCAAGCTGGTCGATAAGGTTAAACTGACTCTTGGGTTGCCACTACTTTGTGGTTGAGGGTTGTGATTGCCTAGGTGATGGACCAGGTATGGTGATCTTAGGTTTCCTAGCAGGAGGTGGACCAGCTATGGTGATCTTTCCACTTCGAGTAGTGGCATTGCATTGGGGTGCTCATTTGACTGTGATGGTGTTGATGTATTCATCATCAATTCGGACATTGTTTATAGTAGGTCCACCAGAATAGTCATACTTGGCATGGGCGTAATTGGCCTGATTATTGTTTGTCTTAGGACCTGACATGGAAGCGTTATTAGAGCCATGGTCTTGCAATGGGTTCTTATGAATGGTATGGTCGGAATTTGATGGAAATTGTGGCCCACCCAACTCGATTATTAGACTCTCAATAAGGTCTTGCACAATATTTTTGAGTTGTCGACAAGATGATGTCTTATGTCCTTTAGCCCGATGGTAGGCATAGAAGGCATTGTCGTCCCACCATGATAGTTTAAATTTCCCTAGGTCATATGATTATGGTTCTTCAAGTGTGATGAGACTGTTCTGAAGGAATTTCTTGAGGACTTCTTCCATGGGCTCACCCAAGGGAGTGTATGTGCGACCCCTAGGGAATTGTCTTGTCTGACAGTATTGTCCTTGATTTTGACTGTTTTGACCATTTTGGTTGTTTGGGATGGCATTGATGGGGGGTGTTAGTATCGTTGTTGGCTTGTTTTGTACTTGAACCCCTTTCAGAGCTAGTATAGGACCCATAGTGTTTACAGCCTTGGCATCAACAACACTATCGTTGGTAACATGTTTATTTTTTACCCAGTACTTATTTTTGTCAGTGGGAGGATTTGTGTTTGTGTTTTTAGGACCGTATCTTAGCTCTCCCTTTGCAATAAGGGCTTTCTCAATCTGGACACCTTTTTCAACTAGGTCTATGAATGTTGTGCAATAATGTACTTGCACTGCATATTTTAGGGGACCTAGAAGTGTTTGAACAAACATGTCAACCTTTTCCTTTTCGGGTATCTCGATATGGCAACGACTAGCTAGACTTCTCCATCTTTGAAAGAATGGGATGAATGTTTTTCCAGCATCCTCTTGCATGAGATTGCATAAGCTAGTAATAGAGGTGGCCATGTCAATGTTGTATGTGTAATTTTTTATGAATTTGTGTTTAAGTTCATCCCATGTTTGGATATCCTTTTGAGTGGATAACCATTCAAGGGCAGGACCTGCAAGACTTTTAGAGAAGAGTCTCATCAAGTACGTTTTTTCATAGCCGACGTCAATACAATTGGTTGCAAATTCTCAAACATGTTTGATAGGGTTTTTCTTTCCTCTATATTTGGTAAAACTTGAGGACACATATCCCAAAGGAAATGGTGGCATGTATAAGTTCATGTCAAAGGGGTATACAGATAGATCATATGACACTTTTGATTTCTTTCCGAATATTTGTATCTTTTCTATGGTCTTCTCTAGACCCATCAATTTTGCTTGCAAGGCGTCAATTATAGGTTCATTTGTAGCCCCATATATTGGATTGATTGGTACACCATATGTCCCCATTTGTTGTGAGTGGATGTTGGTGTGTTGTTGAGGTACATGTTGTTGTGTCATGTATGATGTGTTCTGATTTCCGTGTTGTTGGTATTGAAAGTTTGGATTGGGGTGATTTTGGTGGGTATGAATATGGGATGAGTATGTCGGAATGTGTCCCCTAGCCATTTGGGTTGATATTTGGGGAATATGGCATCCATGAATATTTTGATGTGTGAATGATGCCATAGGTTGTGTGTTTTGACTGTCTTGTCCAAATTGTTGGGTTTGTACAAGGGGAATGGTCGTATTTTATCCTTGGGAGGTGATGGCATTAGACTGTATTGATGTGTTAACATTTTGTTGTTGTCCTTGAATAAAAATACGTTGTTTTCCTCCACCCAAAGGATTAGGTGAGATACCAATGAGAAGATATGATGAATATGTACTCATGGTACTAGATGTAGTTTTCAATGGAGGGTTTGTATGGCTTGATGATGCCCCCATGGCATTTACCATAGTGGTAAAGAGAGGATTGGAATAACTTTCCCACACTGCTAAGGACCCAAAGGTGGATCCAGTCGATTGTGACGATATTGTGGATATTGTGGGAAATGTGGTGGATTGTGCTCCTCCAATGGATGTAGCATTTATTGAATTGGGGTTTTTTGGAATGTTGGAGGTAGCACTCATGGTCGTTGTGTCATTTTGTGAGGTAGCATCAAAAAAGGTATTGCTTGTGGTGTTTGGAGGTTGACCACTATTTGACATGTTATGTGTATTGTTGATGTTATTGGCAGGAGATGTCAATCTCAAGGTATCAATGTCAAACCCATGAGGTAATTTAGCTCCTTGACTTAAAAGTATGGCCAAATATTTGTCCGTATCATATAAGACCATTTATTCTACAAAGAAGGCCACCTCTGGACCTTGTGCTACTATCTCTAGGTTTTCCTCAAGTATTTGTCCATATTCATCCTTACGTAAGAATGGTTCAAAGGGGTTGTTTGATGAGGATGGTATGGTCATGAGAGGTTGGGTATTTGTGTTGCTAAATGGGTCATCAAAAGTCCAATTTGGGTCATAAGTGTGATTGGTGACATTGGAATTAGAATCTTGTCCAAAGTTTTCCATTTGTCTTTTCTTTCTTTGGAGTCTAGTTTCCACCATAAAAGGGAATTGATCAAATGAGGGTAATGAAAATGATGACCAAATGCAAGGATGATACTAGCCTATGTTTTTTTTTTTTTGTATTTTTGTGACAAAAGGATGACAATGCAAGGTGATGACTAAGGAAATGATTGATGCAAAATGACAAGGTTATCAAAGCCAAAGTGTTGAATGAGGACTAAGATGGTAATGCTGACGAAGGACTAAGGTGATTAATGCAAAGTCTAGGTTCACAATGAGGACTAGAGGTGGACAATGCAAAGTCTAAGTTTAAAATGATGACTAAGTTTGGACAATGTTTGGAGAAAGGTTTGTCTAACCACTCTAAGCTTGACCCGTCTCAATTTAGGTTATCAAAAGGACTTGCTAAAGGGACTAAATGACAAGGTCAAAATGATGAGTGAGCCTGCCTAACTAGACTGTTGAGTTGGAGGTTCTCACAAAAATGTCAAAGATTGAAAAGAGGAATAATGACTATGTCCCAAGATACCCTAATTTTGAAAACAATGGTTTTACAATGTGTGGAGATTTGGCCTAATCCAAAGTTTTCCTAAGGAAAAATTTATGTTAAAGATGACAATTATGATGCCTAGGGAATGCAACTAAAATATCAAAATTTTAAACCTATGGGTAAAGTGCAAGCTAATGAATGCAAATGATGGATGTTTTGAGCAATTTTGATTCTGGTTTCTGATAAAGACTTTTGAAAAATATGTATTGACAAAAGGATAAGATGTTTGGACTTGAATTCTGGTATGAGACATTGGTTGGTTTATTGATAGTAAAATGCGTCGTTATAGGTAACAAATGTGTTGTAGTGATCAAATGCGGCTTTACAGAATTCAAATGCGGCTTTATAGAAGGAAAATGTGTTTTAAGACAGGAAAATGTAGTTTTTGGAGCATCAAATGCATTACAAAATATGGAAAATGTGGTGCGACAGAGCGATTGCGATTTAACAGATGCATCCCAGGATGTAAAAATGTCAATTTTTTTATGTTTTTGGTTAAAAACCTAAATTGTTGGAAGTTTGACTATCTGTTTCAAGATGTTAGGGTGTTTTTTGTTTTGTTTAAGTAACTAGCAAACACTTGGCAAGCACGATATTTCAAAAAGTAAACAATCACACAAGAGAACAAGTACGATCCTAGGTTAGGCCAGGAAAGTATTTGCTAGACTCCACATGGGTTTCCCTAGCCGCATATCAGTAATGTGTGAATCCAAAAGCTTGGTTGCATGGGCTCCCCCTTATAGTGCACTCTCTTCTTAGGCCAACCAATCTTCCAACCCCCATGAAACTCCCATGGTAGAATGATCACCTCTACTAAAGACTGTGAAGACGTGGAAGGCTTCACACTAACTGGTGTTGTACAAGCAAATAGAAGGTTTTGGGCTTACTACACAAGAGTTTTTAATTCAGGACCCCATTCGAGTGGCCATACATGGGGCAAGAGATTAATCACCGATTAGGTGGCACTCCAACCTAAAGAGGTTAAGCTCAATAGGGTTTATGGGAGTACTACTCTGTCCCTATGACACATCTGCACTCATAATCTTAGGTTTTCCCTTAAGATTCAAATTTATATACCAGTTGTGGGTAGCTTGGCTTTAGCTCCATTGCCAGTTTGAGTTGCGTAGGGGTGATGAAATCCCCAGGCAGGCCCAATTTCTAGAGGCAATAATCGTTTCTCTTACACCCAGGATCACATTATTGCACAAGGGGAGAGGATATTTTGGTTATTACATTAGGGTTACACAAGGATAAAGTGAGTATGGCTTTCTAATCACCTAGTTTGCACAGGGTGAGAGCATACTCGCCTACCACTTTCAAACACAATCAAAGAAAATGAAAGACATGTTTATTTTAAGTGCACCAAAAGGAAATGTGTTGTAATCTAAAAATAACAAGCACAATGTTTAGAATTGAGTCTTCGACACTCAAACCTGCAAAACCACAAGCTAGTAGTTTTCTTAAATCATCTTGGACACACAAAATATAACTGCCACATGCTACAAACAAAAATTAGTAACACAAAAACCCTATGCTAGAAAATAAAACCAGAATGCCAAGTAGAAAAGAATAGAAAATAGAAAAAAAAACAAAATGCAAAATAGAGAATGACAGAAAACAAAAAAACTAGAATGCAAGAGGAAGAAAAAACTTTACCAGGAAAATGCGTCACAGTAGAGCAGATGTGTCTTGGTCTAACAGGCATATGTAGCTCGTTTATGTCAAATGCAGCTTTTCATACTGCGTATGTGGCACCTCAAAGCGATTGGGTCATTTTATCCTTTGAATGTGTCGCAATGCATCAGATGCGATGTGAAAAAAATCAAATGTGGCTTTTCGTACCTGTACCTACAAAAATGATAGAAAACCAAAAAAAATGTACGGAACAAAAAAAAATAAAGCAGTCGGGTTCACCAATGTATCAATGGGTTAATTTCCTAAGGTTAGATTATAAAGTATTAAAGCATAAAAACCCAAAGAAACTATCAAGAACAATGAAAGCAAATAACAAGAATGATTATACCAGATTCCTCATTGAAGCTTCCTTGATTCACCTTCATAGCACCTTCTAACTTGCTGATTATTGCCCTTAGATCGAGTGTGTGAGCAATTCTTTGACTTTGCCAATGTCCTAAACAAGATTTGAAGGATTTGAAATATAAATGTCTATGCCTATGAGAAAATGACTATAATGCCTATGCCAAGAAATGCCTAAACCTTAATGAAATCAAGTACGAAAATAAATGTTGCGATATCTAAGGATGAGCATGTGTAGTCGAAAATGTGAGCAAAATTTTCATTTTATAGAAAATACAATTTTGGATGGATGCATGAGATTGAAAGTTGATGGAAGCCTAAAATCAGAGGTCTAGATTTCATGTGACAATCCCTAATCATGGTTAGGGAAAAATCATTAAATGAGTGGTCGAGATGTCATCTGAGAATATCGAATCAGCGGTTGAGAATAAATGAGATAATTAGTCAAAAAGACAAAGATTTTCGAAAATCAAGAAGATAAAGACTGCTTGATTTGTGAGATTCGAAAAATCAAGAAGATAAGAGTTGAATTGAAAAGTAGATTTGGAAAATCAAGAATTTGCTCAATTGCTTGATTTTTGGAAGAAGATTTCCATTTTGAATTAAATTAATTCAAATTTTGGATTTTGTGTGAGTAAATAATCAATTTTGAGATTATTTACTAAAATGAACTGACAGTCAAGAATGTGAGATCATTTTAAATAATTTCATTTATTTAAAATGAGGGAAATGTTAAATTTGGCAATTAAATAATTAAAGATAATTATTTAATTTAGAGGATATGATTAATAATTAAATAAATTAATAAATTCATTTAATTATGAGCATTAGTGGCATATTAAATAAATAAATGAAATTCATTTATTCAATAATCAAGAAGAATAAATGAAAAAAGGTAATTAAATAAATTAATAAATTTATTTAATTGTAAGAAGATAATAAACCCTTAGTGACATATTGAATAAATAAATATTATTTATTTATTTAATAGTCATGAAGAATAAAAGAGATGAATTAATTAAATAATTATAAATTATTTAATTAATAGTCGAATGTAGACCAAGGACATAATTAAATGTCATAATCATGTTAGGACGAAAGTGGTAAAATAGAGCTTGCAGGCCTAGGTCATTTTTATGTGTCTACAATTTGTAGTTTCATCCTAATTTGGAAAAGAATTAGACTCTTCTTGATTATCTTGCAATCCTTCAACTGACATCACCACAACACATTCTTGTGAGGAGTGTGGCATTCCACAAACCAAACACCAAGGTGAATATTTAGCAACATTGGTAGAATGTTTTTGCAGAGGGTCTGGTGTACCCTAAGTATTCTTTTGATTATTATTAACTGGCTTCCCATTATGCCAGTTGGTATGATATGGGTAATCCTACAATCTGGGAGGCCTTTCATTTCTCTAAAACTAAGGCTTATCATTCTTGGTTGCTTTTTGTACCAGACTAAGAATTTGATCTAGTTTTTCATCAAGGATTGCAGCTTTAGTTGCCTTCTCATTCTAAGCTTTGGGATTCTTGAAAGGCTTAGGGTCATCCCTTCTTCCAACTTTTCCAAATGCCCTCCTATTGTTTTCAATATTTACTACCATCTTGTAGGCTTCCCTTAGAGATTGTGGATTCTTTTCCCTGAGCAAGTAAAACATCTTTGAATCATATGCATTACAATACACAACTAAACATTCTCTTTCATTTGGCCTCAAGGATGTAGGAACTTTGTACATGGCCTTTTGGAACCTTACATTAAACTCAGTAGCCATTTCATTGTGCCCTTTCATGATAATATTGAAGTCATTCAATCTAAACCATGGATCGGTTTGATCCCCATTTTATTCTCTGAAAATTCAAAAGAATGAATCCTTGGAATCAATGCTTGCATCCGGAAAGCTCCTATATCAGTCTCTTGCATCTTTTGTTAGAGACTACACAAAATATTTCATAGCCACATCCTCATCCCACAATTAAAATTCTTCTATAAAGCTTTGAAAATACTTCAAGTGGTCTTCACCACTGAGAGCATTATTGCCAATCAATTTGGTCACATGATTCTTGGCATTATCTGGCACTAGATTTGGATATCCTTAGATGTTTTCAAAACACAACTATCTATACCTATCAGTGTGCAGCAATATCCTCCTAGTAGGTCCCTCATACTCATCTTGGCTATCATGATCCCTCCTTCTATCGTCATTATTTCTAGACCTTCTATATTGTGAATCATGTTGATCATTGAAGTGAATGGTTTTGGCCCTATCCTCTGGCTGAGAGGATGAACTAGAGGGGTTTCTAGTAGATGGTTATTTTTCATTTAGATGTGGCCTTGAGGATGATGAGTGGGCTTGGGGGCTCTAGGTCTTAGGGGAAGGGTCCTTTAATGTGTACTCTAAGAAACCAAGCTTCCTCTTCATCTCTTTATTAACAACAACTCCATCTCCTTCATCTTCTTATCCAATTCTTCATTTTCTTTCATTAATTTATCCAGCAATGGAATAGAATCAACTTGTAGTGTTTCTCTCTTGGAACCTCCCTCGTTAGTGTTTCTCTCTTGGAACCTCCCTCGTTAGTGTTTCTCTCTTGGAACCTCCCTCGTTAATGTTTACTCCTTTATTTTCTTTTCTCTCTCCCATAGGTTGTTTTCCTTTATCAGCATTATGGGACTGACGATTTGTATTCTTGGGAAGGGGGTCAACTGGGATAGAGGTCTTTTCAGCAATGTTAGTCTGTGGATTTGTAGCAACATTGTCAAGAGAGGTAGCTATAGGGATCTATGCAACAATTTCTTGCACAACATGGCCAGCTATTTGGGTGGCTTGAGCTACTAACTTATCCAATGCTTCCATATCCTCAACCTTTCTTCTCAACATATCCCTCTGCATCATGACTTCCCTTATCCTTTTCTCTTTTTCCTCATTTCTCTTCTTCGTATTCTCATTACATTTTGAGGCTCGCTCTCTGAGCAATTGCATATCTCTAAGGACTTCATCTTCCTCTTGTAGAGTAGAATATCTATCAAATACTACTACAGTCTCATCTAAAATGGGAGCAGCAGTATGGGAATACTCATCATCTCCAGTTAGTAAGTCTAGAGGAAGGGAAGTATATGGGTGGGAAGTTGGGGTTAATTTCCCTTGAGCTCTAGCACATCTAGCACTAGCATTATCTCTTTGTATTCAGTCTCCTTCCCTCATTTCCTTGGCTCTCATGCTAGGGTTCGAATGGTGTTCATCTACAACAGACTTCATAAAAATCTCTCCTCTCTTGGTGGAAGTACTATCATTGAAATCTACTAAATTCTTTTCATACTCTGAACTAGAACTAAGATAGATTGATGGAAGACTAAGATGAACTTTTAGAAATATGAGACTCTTTTAAATGAACTTTGGACACAAACTTTTCAAAACAAAAGAGCAAGAAACTTAACATGACTTAGGTAAAATAGATGAAAAAGATTTGAACAATATTTAGTAGACATTTCAAATTGACTGAATCTATAAGTAAATATCACCATATAACATAGTGATCTATGATAAGGAATTCTAGAGGACCAATAATTGTAAAGCTTACGTCCCCAGTGGAGTCACCATTCTTTTCATTGTTTTCAATGAACCAATCAGATCTCGCCAAATACCCATGGGTTTTCCAGACTCAATTATCAAATATCTACAAGATAAGTGGCCAACAAATGAGATATAGCACTACGTGCTTAATTTCCTACACTTCGAGCTCTGCAAAACCTAGGAGGTTGGTCCCACAATGTAAATTATGTAACTCTTCTAAACAATTGATGAATACATTGCATAATTAAGTAGATATATTCTCATAGATGACTAATAAGATGAAATCCTTCAAGAAATTGAAATTTCCTTGAATGAGTTATGCATCTACATTTGAGAATATCAAACAACACCAACAACAACAAAATAAAGATTTATCTGAAATTATTTTAAAAGATGTTCTTAAGTCAAGTGACCAGAACCATGAGAAATGCTTGTAAGGATTGAGATCAGTGTCATTATCTCTGGGCTAGGAGTCGAAAGAAAATTGAAATGCAAGGTACATTTAATCTTGAACACCAATGATCTAAGTGAAACTACTTTGCAATTCACACATCTATAGATGGTTTCTAAGACTTCTTATCAGATCCAATTATCCTGCACATGAATTTATGATTTGATCTAAGAATTTTAATTGATTCTTTGAAGCAAATCTAAAATCAAAACATATGCCAAAGTATGAAGACGATGATAATTAATGAAATGATAGTTGATCAAAATTTTCATTAATAACTCAAGTATAGATCAAAGTTGGAGAGAATATAAACAGCGAAAACTTTCATTATCATTCCAATATGCTTAGGAACCATTAATTTTACAAAATTTACTATCTAGACTAAAATCATTAGACAAAGACTCTAAACATGTTCACTCTATGTTCTTCAATTACACAATTCAATTCCAAAATTCAACAAAAGACCCACACAAATGGCCCCAAATTCCCTTTTATAGAATAAGAGAGCAAAAAGAAGCTCCAGGCCAAATGTACACATGTCACATTCTAATTGGACTGCTACAAGACATATTCCCTAATTCAATTATATTTACATCTTTCCAAAATGGAGGGAATACATAAGAGACAAAGATTATTTGTGTTTGTTGTAAGAAGCAACTTTTCCTTCCAAAAAGCACACGTCAAAAAGAATAATCTTCTATGTTGTAGCACATCAGTTTCATCTAGAAATATGACAAAAAGTTGCAAATAAAAAAGTCAATCAGCATCTCGGTTAGCATTCCACATCATCGGCAACTAACTTTTACCAATGAAACATATATTTTATACATTGCAATTTCTAAGGCCAGACTTGTACAATACTTGACCAATTATATATGTTTTCACATTTACACTTACAAACCCAATCAACCAATAAATATCCTTCTCCATTCTCCATATTCATCATCACATGGCCAATTGAAGTCGATGATCTGATCTAACTTCTTCTTGTATGGAGAATACTTTATCAATATAGAACTCGATTCTTTGTCAAAATCTTCTAGAAAGTTGATGATAAATGGCAACTTTTCCAAAGTGTCATTTAAAGCACTGATGTCAACTATTTTGAAAAATTTCTCTACCTAGGAAGCAATAACATCATCTACCTCATTTTTTCACACTTTCAATGGATTCACTTCCTCGCCGGTGTGTAGAATATATGGCAATAATGACAAATCTGCCAAATAATAATGAGCCTTCAGTTCTAGTATTTTCTACTCTAGTGGGGCAATATTTCCCTAAAAAATTTGCTCACTGAGTTCACAAACAAACGTGTAAGTTGGAATCACCTTAGGGTATCTATCCTCCTGTTGATTAGCTTTGACTTCCATGAACTTCAATCTCTCAGCCCTTGGGACCCATTTGTTCAGGATTGGGATAGCCAACTCCTTATCTCTTTGAGATAAGTCTATTGCTCACATCATCAAGGAATAATTGGCATGAAAACCATTCAATTTACCCTAGATTTTCTTATTCAAATGATTCTAGACAATATGAACAATATTTGATATGTTTTCATATATTGTGTCTTGTACTTGCTCCAACAACTTCTTATATGTTTCCACTTGTGAAAGGAGTTGTTCTCTTGTAGATACATTAGATAAACTAGAACCTAATTTTCTTGAATCCTCTACTGAGAGTGACTCTTGTCCCAAATTGTATGGAATTATTGTGAAAGTTTGATCTTGAGGGGAAGATTGGGAAGATGAAATTGGGGAAGATGATTTTGCATGACTTGAGATGGTGTGACCTTGACCTCTCTGCATTTCTTCCTTCTGCTTATAAAATACCAATTTCGTTTCTAGCACAACTACCTTTTGCTGACTGTTGTCATATTAATTGAGGATCTCATGGTACTTATTATTTAGATCATCCATTTCAAGGGTTAGGTTTTCCACGGTGGATTTTGGAAAATCTAGAAATATTAATAGCCATGTTAGCTACCTCTAAAGCTAGGGTGTTAGCAACTTTCTTCACAAGCAACTTCCCACTAAAATCTAATGGTTCAGCAAGTACTGGCTTCCTAGATCCATGGGATAATGACCAGATTACTAGTGCATCCCAATATTCATTGAATGTAGACCCTTGAAGTACCATATTCAAGTCCTCTTTTGTTTTCACTAAGGGCATTTCAACCCTTCTTATTGTATCCAGAATGATAGCATCAGCAATATCATGTTTTGGCAGCAACAACACACCACATTTCTTCACAATTTCTATGCCATCCTCGATAGTAATATTTTGGAATCCTTTTTTCATAATCTTCCTTACATTGGCCTTGATGATAGCCTCACGAATATTTGGATGTAAAATCCTCTCAGTGGCTACCTCCTTTTCATATTATGCAGCTTTGGCTCTGCATAAGAAATCTCTAAATGTTGGTGATTAAACAAAGGAATCATCTTCCTTAATTTATTTACAAGCCTCTAACCTTAAATCATTAGCACTATTTAGATCACTGATATCAATTTTTCCCAGCCTGGGGCTGCTTTCTCTTGAGCTTGAGGCAATTTCCCCTATAGGAGGAGGCATTCCTCATTGCATATCCTCTGGAGTGATAAGGATATCATCTTCATATGTATCAGAATAATCAACCACTCTTCTTGCCTCAATCCTTTGCTTCTTTAGAGGTGGCTACTCCACTAGAGTAGCACTTCTTGGAGGTGAATCAAGATCAATTATAGTTGAGGAAGCTTTCCTTGGAGGAGATGGCAATGCACTTTTAGGAGAAACTACCCTTGATCCCTTAGAAACTGTAGGGGTTGGAAAAGTTTTCTCTTCATCATCACTCTCTTCCTCTTGGAATAAATTCTTATTTGCTTAGGTGGTTGATAAGTGGGCCTTTCTTCTAATTGTACATTAGTATCCTCTTCAACCACTCTTGATTTTCCTATATTTTTAATTTCCCGTTGTTCCCTTAACACACCAACTAATTTTCAAAATTGTCCATAACATACATGACCTGACTGTACTCATCTAGTATATGTGGCAAAGGATCATAATTGGGATTCTTTTTCTGAGCCTCCTTAACCATGTTATCAAAAGCAAGATAATTAGCTTTCCTTTCATCTTGTTCTAGAAAGCTAGAAATGTTCCTGATTACATCCTCAGGATAGTAGAAAATATGCACAAAAGTACCAAGCCTTTTATTTGATTTTAATTTGGTAATGAAACCCTCAAGGTCATGATTCCTTGGGCATACAACCTCCAACTTGTAAGGCATCAGCATATGCAATAGTTCCCTCCATGCTCCTTTCACCATAACAAAAATAGCCCTTTTTTGTTGTGTCAGGTAGATGTTTTGCCTAGGAAGCTCCCAATTGTCTTATAATTTCAAGAAACCCTATCCTTAACAACACATCTCTTGGTAAGACATAAGGATCTATGTTGGTGCCATATACTCTAAAGATTGTTTTATTAGGGTATAAAATCAAGTCTCCTCAATTATGACTAGTTCAAATTAGGCCTCAACTCCATAGGTCTCAAGAATTCATGTATCTCTTTAGGAACCCTTCATGGTCCATATACTAGAGACCTCTTTAGATTTAATGTAAAATCATTTTTAAACACCGCATAGTTAAACTTCTAGTCATCTTTGTCCAAAATATGGGTCCAACATTGAATGGGAAAATCAACACCCTCTACTCTCTTTTTCAAATTTATGTCTTTTCCAAAAACCTTATCCCCTTTATATAAGAACATATGTATTAACAATGAGTGCCACCAGAATTTCACACAATCTTTTCCTTCTTTCAACTCAACTAGGCCTTTATGAATACTTTATGCCAAATATGTGTCATAATCATAAACTATGTTGTAAGCTGGGTGTTGCACATGTGTTGCCAGGTAGTTGTATTCCCTCTACAATGTGTTAGGTGGAGAAAACCTGATGACTTGGCAGAAAGAATATACAGTCTTCTTAAAGTAACTAGAAAAATATCTCATTGGGAATGGATCAAGCTCCTTTTCACTGATTTTGATTTGTTTTCTACTCTTCCTAGTGCCAATAGTATCAGTATGTAAGGGAAACATCTTTTTCCTGATGAATACTTTTGTGTGTTCATATTCCTTCTTAAAAAGATCCATATCAAGGGGAATCAAATCTTTACTCCACTCATGTAGATTGAAAACACGTTCAATTTCTTGTCTAGTTATCCTCACCATTTTTTTTCCATCATATGTCCTAATGACCCTAGAAACTGGGTCATACCTTGAGGCAATATCTTTTAGTAAATCAACATCCATATATACGTTGGGCACCACTAATTTTCCCAAATCTAGCCTCCAAGGGTTACAGAGAGGAATCCCAAGCTTCCTATTTCCAAACCAGAACTAGAAAATATGCCATCTAGCATAAGGAAACTCGACATCCTTGATAAAACATTGCTTATCCAATACTCCATCTCTGACTTTAGGTCCTTGGAACAGGCTCTTCCCCTTTGGTTTCTTATTTGTAGAGGATTTCACTAGGTCAATTACATCTTGGGAGAGTGCTCTAGACTAGGCTCTAGGGATAATTTTTTGCACTTTGGGAGCCATGGGTATTGAAACAAATTTCAAATAAACCAAGGATTCAACAAAGGAACTCTAATTACCCACCTCCTATTTTAAACCTAGCGTTCAATTTAAATGCTAATTCTGGAAATCTCATGGATCTATGACCTTTTTTGAAAATGAAATTAACCCTAGCCTCCAACAATTAAAACAAAGCAATAAAAATCATGCAACTAAAAGCAAATTGAAAACCAAACCTAGTCCAAAAAGTTAGAATAGAGCACAAAACTACATGTATTTGCACTTACGACTTTCAGCTTGCAATAAACCCTAATGTTGGTTTACTGAACTATGCAAGTTGCCTCCTTCAATTCCTTGTATTTCTCTAGACACATCCGCAAACATCAATTGTGCAAGAATTGACCACATTCACACATTTTGAGGGGAACTTGAGTAGTTTTAGATGTCACCTCTGCCATTACTGCTTGCTAGCTTGAAGCGAAACAATTACAATGGTTGTACTTACAATTTTAAATATACAATGTTGATCTCCTACTGAGATGGTCACCGTTTAGCTTAAGTGTATTCTGAGTTTGCTTATTAGGATCAATTTTAGGACCATTGGAATCCAAATAGTAGGGTTTTACATGATCACATAGTCGATGGTTCGCGTGTTAACATTCGTCGGGTTTCTGAGGTGTCCACGGAATTTCCGCACGCCCGGATTTTCCTAATATCTGTCAAGTCCGCGGAGTATGGCGCATTCCGGAGTATTTGAACCATCCGCGAAAATGTGTTCTACCCGGATTTTTCCGGTTTCCCTGCCTGATTTCATTCTTTTCGATTCTTGAGGCTAGGGCTAATGGGGTAAAGTGCTAAATGATGATTTCTTGTTGATAATGGATGGATTTCATGATAATTACATAGTTTTTGTTTGTACTAACGATCAATTTGGTAAATGATGTCTTGGCAACAGGAATCCGTCTGGGTCGGATTTCTCTGAAATTCTGCCCTGACTGGATTTTCCCGGTTTACCTCATTTTCCTGGATTGCTTCTTTTTTTTGGATTTTCAAGGATTAATGATTTGTGATGGATCTTGATTGCTTTATGTGGTTTCATGTTAACCCTTTGATTGGAATATGTATGATAATTGGACGCTTATGGGGGTTCTTTTGTGAATGCGGGCTAAATCAAGCAAAGTTGCTACAGGAAAGTCTAAGGGTGATACAGAGAGACCTTCCATTTCAGAGGTAGAAAAATTGAGATTGGATACCAAGAGTCAACTGCATGATGGCAAAGTATCTTCTGTGTGGTCTAAGATCTTTGACACCAATGTTGGAGCGTGGAGATATGAAGAATTTAAAGAAAGAATGGCTCACAAGGATGATTGGAATAAAACTGTTAAATAGTCAAAAGAGGAGATTGGCTCCATTGAATGTCGGCTTAAGATCTTGCCCTAGCCACCTGTCATCGAGCTGGATAATGTATTTTTGAGAGTTCACGGATCATTGGCTCAGAGTAAGGATAAGGGAGGTGGTAGTTAATGCCCATTTTAAAGATTTGTGCTTCCCTATTATTATGGGGCATGTGTTGATCCAGGCTACATTGGGGAGTGTGTCTAGGCCAACCTTGATGATGTATCGGCATTCAATGTGTGCCTTATTTTGAAATTCCTAAGGCTGACTTGTTTTGGCTATTATTTTTTGTAAATGTTTGGATGGGCCAACATGTTTTAAAAATTTCCTATAAAGGGCATTCTTGCCTCATTGTAGGGGGCTAGAAAGAAAATAGAGACAAGTTAGATCAGAAAAGAGCTAGAGCATTTTGTAGTAGAAGTAGTAGTCAATTTCTTGAAGCAAATATTGTAACAGAACAGTGGAATTGTTGCAGCATTTTGGTAATCTAATACAATAGAAGGCATTGTGGTTTTCCTGTTGAAATCTTTTGTATTAGTTATCTTGCATGGTTCTTGTCGTTTCATCTTTCAAATTGCTTAAATATTTATGATTTAGTGTTTTAGAGTTGAATTAGTTTGGTGAATCATGTTCATGATTTCATATTTGGAATGTTTGTAGCAATCTCTGGTCTATACTCCTAGTAACTATCTGATTGTAGTAGGCTGGTGAAGTCAACCTGGACCATACATTCATTTGTGCTTAGTTCGATTATGGATGAATATCTATGATTTGAAAATCTATATACCTTAGAAGATTGCACCGTTCTTGTGATATTGCGTTGTGGGTTGATCAAGAATTGGTTATTTGAGATTGGTCCATTCCAGATATTTGTCATTTGCATTGTTCATTCTAGGAATAGTTTATATCTTGTCATATCTCCGCATCCTTATCTTTTGTTGTTTCTTTATCATCCGAAAGGTTTTTAAGGATGAAAAGCATCACCATATTGTTGCATCTTAATGCAGTACCCACTTTCAACATTACTCACTGTGAAGGCCCCTTGTGATTACCAAAGATTTTCTACATATTATCCGGAAGGTTTGCATTGTCATGACCTGACACCCGAGAGACCTTGGGGTGATTTTCAGCAATTTATTGTTGAAGATTATCTTTCAAGAGAGATAGAATATTGCATTTTGTCTGAGTTGTTACTGTGCAGAAAACACCATCAACAGATTGGCGCTACAAGGAGGGCTGACACGTTGGGAATGCAAAGCTGAAGGTTGGAAGTGATTCATTTTATGCCCTCCTCCTCCTAACACCATCAACAAATTGGTGCTAGAAGGAGGGCCTAAACAAGGTGACAGTTGGAAGATTGAATGAGCCTCTATGTTGAAAATCTGAGATATGGCAAATCTCAAAATCTGAAAATTCAAGTTCTGAGTCAAGATGGAAAAGTAGCGTTATGTTTTTCATAATGGAAACAGTCTTCAAATTGATTTTTTTCAAATCTGTAAGTCCTTGAATAGGAGGATAAATCAATGGAATGGAAAGGGTTTGCATCATTGTGTATTTTCAGATAAGTGTAGTCTTCATAATACCTATAGACACAATGAGTTTGAATGCTTGGCCTTTCTAGACAACATTGAGATGGTCTTGCAAAGGAACCTTTTCATGCAAAATCTGTCATAACCATTAGCCTCCTCGGATCTGGGGTTTATTGATGTTGCACTTGAGGCATTCACGCGGATGGTCGAGGATCAGTTTGCTAGTGGTAAATGCTTGCAAGATTTCCTTTCATCTAAATCGTGCAGAGTCCATGATGCAGCCCATTCGGAGTTCATCTGTCGTTCATGTGGGGACATTATCTTTAAAGTTGGGGAATACCTGGAGTGGAAAGGTGAGTTAAGCAAGGAATGCATTACAGAGGGGTTAACTAGTTCTGAATCCAGGGATGGCATTGCAACTGATGTTGACGTGACTTTGAAAAGAACTGAGTGTCATGAAGATGAATCTGAGGCATTAGAATTAACAGAGGAACATTTAAGTGAAGGATCACCTATGGAGATTGAGGAGGATGCTCCTATGGAGGCTAGTCAAGTTCCTAAAGACATAGTAGAGGCTGAACAAGAAGTTCCCCTACAAGCTCTTCATTTCCAAGATGAAGATGTGATACATACCAGATACAAAGAGTTTGTTGCCAAAATTATAAGAGATTGGTCAAGCCTAGGTTTTGGAGTCTACCTAGAGGAGCTGTTATTACCAGCTTGGTGCAGGATACATGAGGAAGAACATTCAGAATTCACCTGTTTCTAATGCTAGATAGTCATAAAGGAGGTGAAGGAGCAAGTACACTTACTCTTACATGAAAATGATACACAGACAGATGCATCAGACAAGTCTCTAATTGAGGAATGTCAACCAGTTGTTGATGAATGTCTTGAAGAATATGAGGAAGCACTTAATGAAGTGATCAACGGTCCTGAAGATTTTGATCAAAAATTTGAACCAATGCCAGTGAAGGATAAATTCAAGGAGTCTTCTCATCTATCAGATTATGTTTTTTCTCAGTTTATTGATGAATCTAGCATTAAGAATTCACAGATTTTAGGAATTAATGATGAGATAGCTGATGTGGTTCATGCTAATGTGCAGGAAAATATGAATGATGTGGAAAACAGAAATGTTGCAGTCAATATTGGTGAACATGCCCCAACTTCTCTAGGTGAGAATGTGCTGGAAGATCAATCTGTGATACCTTCGGATGAGCATCCTATTGAGGAAATTGTTGTACAAGATAATGCCTCTGCGTTTTCATTGTTGATCCCTCATGGAAATACTCAAACAGGTGAAAGGCTCCATGTTCATAATTCTGAAAGTCTTCGATATGAATTTCACTCTGCATCATGTAATGATTCCTCTAATTCTATCCGGCATGTTTCAAAGGCAAGTGGAATATTGCACCATCAATGGAGACCCCCTGATGACACTATGATCAACTCTTCACAAGTGCGGGATGATGAACACAACACTCAGTCTGCAGAAATGAAAAATCAGGTTGTTTCTTTTTTTGTTGGAAATTCTAAATCTTGTTAATTTCATTATGGAGATTTAGGAAAGACAACTTGCATATGGGTTAATCATGGTCCTAAGGAGTTACCTCAGTTACTATTTATTCCTAATTTTGACATAGAGTTTGAATGCTACAATGCAGAGATTTATTTTTCTGAATATAAAGACAGGTTTGCTTTTCTGAGGACTGTTACCTTCACCTTATTGCTTGTCCATGCATTGATTAATCATGTGGGGATGAGTCTCAGTTCATCCTATTTGATCATGAGCCACTTTGAGTTGATTTGAATAAATGCAACTTGGTTTGCTTTCCTTTTGTTTTTGTCTATTTTGTTTAGGATAGATGGCTTTTCCTTGCTTCTGTTTTGGCTAGTTTAGTTTGCTTTGGTTTCGGTTTGGTTGTTTTGCTTCTCTGGCTTGGGTTTTTTATTTTCTGGTTGGAGAAGTGTCTTTCCTGTGCAATAATTCTTTATTATCTTGGATTGTTCTAAGTGTTTCGTTGATGGACTTCAATTATGTTTCTTGAATTAATGGTCAAAGATACTTTGTTGGTGTCAAGCAGTCTGAATGTCTGATTTAAAGAGAATGGGTCATTGGTCTGACTTGAAACCTGAAGTATTCTAAAATCTTATATCTTTCATACATCTTAAGAATCTAAAGGTTGCAGTAGGGTCCTTGTGAGTTCTTGTTGGGTGAAAAATCATATTTCTGCTTCAGTGCCACTATGGTTCTCAGCCCTGAGTGTGGACTTCACTGTTCCCAAGTTGAAATGAAAAAAGTGAAAAAGAAAAGAAATATCAAAAAAAAAAGAAGAGAAAATATTAAGAGTCAGAAGAAATATTTCAACTCATCAGGGATATCTGAATATCTCTACCAGGGCTATGGACACCTGGTTGGCAGTAGAGCTATGTTCAGGAGAGTCATGGTGATAACCTCATCGGGGCTATGGACACCTGACTGGCAGCGAGGCTCTATCCAGGTTGCTTTTGGAGCTAGAATCTTTACGTAGCCTAACTTGATTAAGCTTGGCTTCTGCAGTAGCTCAAGGAGGGAAATAAACTCACTTGCACACACTTGGATTTTCAGTATATGGAAGTTTCAGTTGGCCTTTGGTCTTGATTTTCTTTAATCTTTCATTTTGATTTGTTTGCCTGATAGGGAAATCAAAACCAGAGATTATGGGTTCATGATTCTTGTTCATCATCAAAATGCTCTGGAGCATTTTCCCAGCAGAGTTGCCATTTGTTGTGCAGTTTTGCACACACACCCCACTTGGAGTAGGGACCCTCTTTTCATGATGTCTTTTGACCTTTGGTTTTATGAGATTTGTCTTTTTTTTAAGGTCTTGAGATGTTAGTCTTTCTAGCTTTGGTCTTTCCTTGAGGCTTGAATTGGTTGAACTTAGGTTTCAGTCAAAATCCAGGTTTTGACCTGAACCCGGGATTTTCCTGCTCCGGCGGATTCTCCCGGGCCTTGGTTCATTGTCTGTTTACTACTAAATTTTCTGAATCTGGGTTTCTGCTTGACTTTGGGATTTTCCGGTTCTGGTGGATTTTCCCGGACTTCGTTAAAATCCCGAACTTCGTTAAAATCCTTATTTCTGCCGTATCTGCGGGATTTTTGTTTATTTGGATTTTTCGTGTGTCTTGGTTTTTTGTTTGTCACTAGGGCACACGGTTTTACAGTCACTCCTTCAAGTTCGAGCTTCATCCAGAACCATCCATGGTAAATCGGTGTTGGCCCTTTCTTTTTGTTTACACTTAGATCCAATCTTTCGAGTTAATTGATAGTCATTCTAGGTCGGCTTTTGCTTGCTTTGTCATTCTATATTTATCAAGCTAGCGTTCGACTTACTTCTCCACCAGATTTATCACCCACACTATGCGTGTTTTTGTTTATCAATTGAGTGTCAGGTGTATCCTTGTAGATACGTTTGGGTAGGATTTTTGCCTTCTGGGTATGCAAATTTGCTACATTTTGTGAAGATTAGGGTTTCGATTCGTTTGCCCGAATTTACCAGGTTTGATGGGGTTATCGATTTTCATGTTTTATGTTTATCCCAACCTGCTCATACCCTAACAAATCCCTGTGTGTGATGATTGATCACCTCAATGATAGTTTTTCTTGAAATTCTAAGCTTACCCGGGCTTTCATGGCAGAGGTTTGGTTATCGTATTTAGGGCATTGTTGTTTCGACCTAAGGGTTAATCATTTGGAAGTCTTTTGAAATTCAGATTCATGTGTATTCCGAGTTTGCTTATTAGGATCAATTTTAGGACCATTGGAATCCAAATAGTAGGGTTTTACATGATCA
>VDFB02334585.1:0-21565 GCA_007258455.2 Sequoia sempervirens | reverse complement strand
TTGTACTGAATTTTGCTTCTCGCCCCACTATTATTGTTAAACCAATTATTGTTCCCAAGCTCCTATTATAGTATTTGCCTGGTGATGCATTATTGTTGTTTTTATGTTTTTTTGGCGATGTATTCGGTGGGGTTGATTGTTCGCCTTGTGTAAAGAGCACTTGTGTGCTTCTTGTTTTTAGGTTATATGGGCATTCCTTAATGGAATGTCCTAGAACTTGGCAGATGTCACAAAACAATTTCTTATGGAAATTCATTCTAATATGACCTTCAATTTTATATCTTTGGTAGCTTATTTTTTTGCTTTCAATTCCTTCATCATTCTCATCAAATCTCTTCTTAGGGCTTGGATGGTCTTAGATTCGTTATCATTTCTTTTTCCTAAAATCTCATCTTCTTCTTTCTTTTTCCCTAAGAAGATGTTTTGTCCTCACTATCTATATCCATTGCTCAATTATAATCATCAACATAGGAGGGTGGTGGCACAACTTTCATCTTCTTCCTTAGTAAAGGAATCAACCCTTCGATAAACCACCTCTTCAATCTATTTGCAAGTTATTTTTCCAATTTCACTAGAAATTTCTTGAGCCTATGATTGTAAGCTCTTACATTTTCAAGTTTCCCTTGTTTTATATTGTAGATTTTTGCTACAATTTCATTTTCATTCTGACGAAGTTTAAATTCTTCTTTGAATTATTTTTCAATAAATCCCATGTGGCTTTAGAGGCTATTTCAAGCTTCATGTACCAATCTATGGCTATACCCCTTAGGGTTGTTGGGAATGCTCTTAACTGGTGGGACCTATCATCCTAGCCATTGGTTACCCATATTGTTTCACATGTTTTGTAGTGTTTCATAGGATCCTCCAATCCATTTCTTGTGAACTTTGAAAGTTTTTGCCTCTCAATGTTCAAAGTTGTTGGGGGAGTTACCATCCTTCTTCCCCAATGTGCCCTCTGTGATTGGAACCAAGTTGGAGAGTTTTGATTTGTACATTCTAATGCTTCTCTTGTACTCTCGGCCATGTAGGAATCCTCTACTCATCCTTCCTCAACGTTCATCACACTTGGGTTACCCTCAAGATCTTTTGTATGCTCTATTTGTCCTAGGGTTTTACGCTCAAATCCTCCAATTCTTGGCTCTTTTGTAAGTAATAGTTCTTCAACACAACATATATTGTTCTCGTACATTTTTGTCAATACATCTATAGGATCTCTCTCCCCTCTTCATCCAACATTGATGGTACAAATGGTTTTTCAGCTTGGTCGATGAAATCCATGTACACTTTTCTGGGAAGTGATATATTTATTGCTATTTCCTCCCACTCTCCACGTATTCTCCTATCATGAAAGTTTTTCTCTTCCTGACTACAACTTTGGCTTTTACTCTTCAATGGACTCGAGCTTTCAATAAGAAATCCTTCAATTTCTTCGATTATTCCCTTCAGTCTTCTCCTTTGTTCCCTCTGTTCCGTTAT
This sequence comes from Sequoia sempervirens, assembly GCA_007258455.2. Lineage (NCBI taxonomy): Eukaryota > Viridiplantae > Streptophyta > Pinopsida > Cupressales > Cupressaceae > Sequoia > Sequoia sempervirens. The sequence continues at coordinate 20,089 of VDFB02334585.1, read as the reverse complement.
TCATAGGGACCTTCTAACTTTTTCCTCTAATGGTTTGTGACCATTTTGTGATCTTTTTCCCATCCTTATTCGTATATAAGGGCATTAATTCCTAGAAGTGTGTCGTCATTTGTTGTCACGTTCCTCCACTTCCCTTCAGTTCCTTTCATCATATTGTTGTAGTATTTGCTAACAACATTCTTGTTCTTTCTCTACATGAAGGTCTTGTAGAATGATAAAGTGTCGTGCAAGGAGTCTTGGTAATCGATTCAAGAGATGGTCTACTTCATCATTTACTTATAAGGGATTTGTCTCTTGATGGCCTCCCTCTAAACATGCTCCTTGGCAGATATGTCCCACAGGTTCACAAGATCTTGTGTGAGATCATCTTCTCTTTCTTCGTTGAATTGTACTAGTTCCTCTACTGGTTGCTCCATTTATATTGCCATTTTTCCTTACCTTACTTCATACTCTACCAAAATTCTTATAGGCAGCGACACAAAAAGTTTATTGCCTAATTCTACTTGCTTAAATATCAGAGTAAATAGTATAATAAATGCCAAAAACTATACGAATTCATAACAGCAATTGCAAATGGATTTTTGATATATTTCATTCATGAATTATACAAGTTTTAATTAGGGAAGTTCCATACAAGCGATCCCCCATTCTCATTTACAATAGGAGTAATAAAGTGGCCGACGATTGTTGAGAACTACCAATTGTTGACAACTTCCAACCATTTACAACCAAGAACCAACTATGCCAACTATAACTAAAAATTTAAAACTAATAGAATTATTTTGCCAACTACAACATTCTCCCGCCATAAAGAAGCATGAGACTTTCATTTTAGATGCTGCAACTTTGACCCTTCATGGATTAGTTTCCTCAATTCCTTCCATGTAATAGTATTTTTCTAACTCTTGAATCCAATCCAACAACACGTCTAGACTTAATTCACTTTTAAAATCAGGGACTTTAACCTTAACTCTAGCTCCCTATTTGGTTATAGCCTCAGTTGGTCTTTCCATGGGATCTTTGGCTCCACCTTGACCCCTTTGAACTTTTGGTTCTTAAAATTCTCATGAAGCAACCTAACCTCAAGGGTCTACAACCTTCTGAACACTTCACCATCTACACTACCTCTCCATCTTGTATTCCTCTGACCTCTTCTTCCTTAGATCACATGAGCCCCCCTCTAGGCCATTTAAGTTTTTCTTTGATACGAAAATGATGCAGTTCTGACTCTAGGAACCTGCAAATTTTACTCAAAATGTACTCTGTTTTGCCGTACTCTTAAGAATATAAGCAATTTCAACAGCAAAAAACTGAGGCATAAATGCATCCATTCTGTAATCAAAAGAGATACACAACCACTTATTCTTATATTACATTAGTAACCAGAAAATACCAGAACAGTCACAGCAGTAGGAAGATTAAAAATATTGGCCATTAAACATTCAGCCTTTGTTTTTTCTGAGATACCTCTGAGTTGGAAAAACTCATCTAATTACCGATTCCCCTCTAAGACTGACTCCCAAATAAAAAAACTCCCTAGCTCCCCAGCCAACTAGAGATTTCAAGTTAATCAAACTCTTCAAAAGCTAAAAATAGAAAATAGCCGACAGCTGTTAATTTAAGACTGTTTGCTGAGCAAAATACTATTAATAGTAAATCAGAATCCTAAAATAACTGAACAGCAACTCAACTGACTGAACGTGGGAGGAGAATGTTAAGGTAGATGTTCCCCATTACTATCTCCAGTGCAGCCACTATCATTAACTGTTGCTAGCTGGCATTCCACTTCCTGACCACAGCTGGGCAACTAGCTGTAACCTGGGCCACAACAGTTACCCACCTCGACTAGCCATCACAACACAAAATCTTTTAAAATAACTCTGTAAGCAGAAAGGAAGGAGAGGAGAAAAAACTAGGAAGAACAAGGCACAGAGCAGAGAGGAATGTAGTATTGAGCAAGGTTGAAAAAGAAAATCTTCCTGATTTTTATTTTCATTCAGGAAGATTCTCTTATTCTTGTTTGGGGCACCTACTTATAGGAGAAAATGTCATTGAAGTCATCCCAAAGGTGAAAAGCCCACAACAGCAACATGGGTCATATCTGTTAAAAAAAAAAATTTAACCTCAAAGCCTTTACCTCAAAAAAAAATATTAGTGCTCATGGAGTTTAGATTGTAAATTCTATGTATTTTATGAACTACTTTTTATTAACTGAGTTACTGATAATATAAGAAAATAATAATATTAGAAAATATTGTTTGAATTAGAGTGCTCAAAATTTGATTAGGAAAAAGATTTGTTTAAGTTAAATAATATTAGATTTAAATATAACAATAGACTTAAAACACAGCAGTATCAACAAGACTCGGCAGACCAACTTAGGTTATAGTGGGTACACCATTTCCCAAAATTTCTAAATTCCATTCTTCTTCTCATTAATTTCCAAGGTGTTATTCAAGGGATTTTTTCAAAATTAGATTCATTTACCTCTCTTCACAAGATATTTGAACCATCTATAACATATAACATTATGATTACAATAACAAGAATGATACTATTTCCCTGAATTTTTGAAGAAGATTGTATTTAAATGCAACAACATGACAATTCATAACAATTGTCCCCATGGTGTTGAAACCAATCTTCCGTAATACTAAAGTAGTGAAGACCGTATGGCCTTTTCATTTCTGTTGTACTTGCATTTATTTCTGAATTGATTTAAAACTTGTACAGTTTTCACAAAAGGCTTTTATATTATGGACTGTGGAAGTCTAAGATGTTTAATTTTATGAATTGTCAGATTAAAAAGAAAAAGCTTGTCCATGTTCCCCATAAAATAAAAAACACAAAATTCCCATCTATATTCAAGAAAGTCCAACTTCCAAAAGAACAATACTATTGGCAACCCAAAGAACAAACATAGTAGAATTCTTCTTGCTCAAACCATGAAAAATAAGAATGCTTTTGTAAGAGTAGGGACAATTTAATCAGACATAATAACATTTGGCAATTAGGATGCTTGTATAGCTTTTGAATTTTATTTTTTCTCCGTAGAAGAGCTTTGGCTGCAGCCTGCTGTGATTGTAGAAATGCTGTAGTTTTATTCTTTTATATGAATACAAAGAACGTGACATTTAGTAGACAAATATGAAACACCAACATATGATTTGTGAAAACAATATTTACAAAGATCTCGAATGTGGATGCTACATAGGTATTTTGAGTCATGAGTTCCTTGATGAGTATTCCAGCATGTGATAGAACAGAGAATTACTTTCTTCACCCTGCCCAGTTGCATATTAGATCCAGAGAATTGTCTGCTCTTAAAATGTTGTTCACCGATGGAATCTCTATTGAGAACCCCTGCCACTTATTATATCACCTATTGTTTTTAAAGGATTATTGATTTTGTTCCTTATCCTTAAAGCTACTAAAAATTGTGATAAACGCCACATTGTACTTGACATAAGCATAATGCCAAGGGCAGCATGTGTGAACATATTTTGCTTCTTCAAAAAATTTATTTCTCTTATGAGATCTTTCTCAATAACTTTATTTCCAATGTGCTCTTCCATTTTCTTCATCTTGTCATCTGAACCTACTGAATCAGAATTCCCTGAGTATTCTATTATGGGCAGTAAAGCCTTTTGCTCTCGCTCTGTCCTTAATGAATTCAACTGCAAGATGGGGATTAAAAGAAAAATAATTATACAGACAACTCAATTCTAATAACTCTGCAAGAAATGTGAGCCCATGTATTACAACAAAACTGTATTGCTGAGAGCTACAAATAAACATACAACACTGACAGAAATAATATCATCAGTCATAACTAAGAAACTTCAACAAAACATAGCTGAGATTAATGGGTATCATTTGGCGCAAGCCTAGAAAATTTATGATATAAATGTGGTACTTTGAGCATTCTCTGCAATTCCTGGGCACAAAGATACAGAATCTGTTCCAGGAGGATTATACTTTATCTCTAGCACCACAAAATCCATTATGGACATTGATAGCATCTTTTCAGATCCATAAAAATTTAGAAGAGAACTTTTTATCTGAGCAAGTGCAACACCCTAAAACAGAATAAATTTACAGTGAAAAACATCTAAAAGTGGATACAGAATACTATCTTCTCAGAATAACAAATCTACAAAGAAAGATGACACATAATTCATACCAACAAACATTAAAACACAGAGGTGAGAATAACACAAGATTGGATGATTCTGTAATACACTGCCCAATCAGCATCCCTATTCTAACATGTCTAGATCATCGATGGAGGATGTCCAAGTCGTGTTTAAACTTTAAACAAAACCTATGAATTGATTAGTATGCTTAAGCTAAGTGATCTTGATATTACAAAGTGTTGTACCCCAAAATTAAAATTTTTGTTATACTTAGACATTTTGAAGAAATGAGTAAAAGTCTTGTCAAATCAGTCAAAAAGGTCAAAATTTGGGTGTGCATGTCTTGCATGAGGGGTTAAAACACAAAATTTTCAAATTCTGACGATCTGGGTCTGCTAAGAGCAGCTTAATCAACAAAACCCAGATCTTAGTTTTTCATCCCTAAATTTTAGGAAAACTGCTATTTTTAGAAATTTTCTAAAATTAGTAAAAAACATTTTCTGGGTTTCTTTGGAAATGGATATTGGAAAAACTTTCTAAAAATAGAAAGTTGGTCTGATAGGGTCCAAACCGGGATTTTTGATTGGCCTGCAAATAATTCATATCAGTTGGTTCACTGACCTTTAAAAGATTAGTTTTGCCCTACTGGGTCTATTCTGCTTTTCAGAAGTGTATCAGGAGCTCTGAGGTCATCAATGGAGGTCAGTCGGCTGCCAAGCGACAGTTTCAGCATTCAAACTCTCAGCAGAAGGCAAGATGATGAACATGCGCAAAGAACGAGGAAGAAGTTGAAAAATGATGAAAATTTTCTAACACTGCCAGACTTGGGCGCCCTAGTGAAGAAAGGGCACCCATCTTTTTAGAGCATCAGATGTCAAAATTAGGGTTTAAGCCCCCAGTCAAACTTGTTTAGTTCTCTGCCAGCTCCGCGACGAATTCAACGGTGCAGTTATCAGATTACTCAGTCATTCAGAATTCAACGCCGAACGGGGGTATCCAAATAGAAGTCAGAGTGGAGAAAATGAGAAAATATCAAAAATTGACTAAGTGCTGGTGAAGTGGGCGCCCCTGGTGAAGAAGGGCACCCAGCTTTTTGAAGAGGCTAATTCAGCTTTTAGGGTTCAAGAATGTACTTGTTCTTTTCAGTGCTCAGCCAACTTAGACGTGCCCGTCTCCGTCAGATCATCCAATTGTCCAAACTCCAATAGATTCAGATCAACGAGGAACGTACGGAATGCAAGTTTCAAACTCTGAAGAAAGTCAAAAGAAAAATGACTAAGTCTGGTGAGTTTGGGCGCCCTTGGTGAAGAAGGGTGCCCAAGTTTTCAAGGTATTTAATAGATGAATTCACAGACGTGTGTCTAACGAGATCTCTTCACAATTGATCCAGCTTTCCAACGAGATATCCAGCACATCAATCAGAGCCCGCAGTCACCAGATACGAGGAGCTGAAAGTAAGGTTTGACAAAGGCTGAAAACCAAGATTCAGAAGCAAACACAGAAAAATCAAAAAATAAACTAAGTCTGGTGAAAGTAGGCGCCCCCAGCCAAGATGGGCGCCCAAACTTTTGAGGGTCTAAAGTTCATTATTTTGCAGAGTTCGTCTCAGAAGACCCCTCCTCATATCTCGATAGCTTCGCGATGAGCATAACCGCCAGTCAATCCGACGCCCGGAGCTCCAGATTTGACGAGATCGTCTGTAGAAGAGTAGCTAATGAAGAAATTTGAAGATCATAAAAATGACTAACACTGGGTGAAGTGGGCGCCCCTAGCCAAGAAGGGCGCCCAACTTACAATGCCTTAGTGAAATTTTCAAAATTTTCAAAGATTCAAAATGGCAAGGGAAAGATGAATGTCTAAATTCATTGAACAAGTTGGTTTAGGGTTTGAAGATTAAAGCAAAAGAAAGCAAATCTATTTCAAGCCCTAAATCTATTTAAGACATCTCTTCCTTTTAGTTTTCATCATTTTTTGCAGGTGGCTTCCAAAGAAGGAAAGTGGAGCAGCAACTTTGAGGTTTTATTTCAAGATTCAAGAGCTCAAGGTTGCTGATTTTCATAAATAATTTTCAGACCAGCAACATAAGATCTTGCTTTTTCATGCTTTTTCATCCAGAAGATCAAATTTTGAAGGAGAAGGTCAAAGATTTTAATTTTTAGCCATCTGGGTTTCTTCTATCTCATTCTTCTGAAGAATTTTTGGAGAAATTCATCAAGTTGCAGCAGCTGCTTTTTCCTTGCATGTCAGTGAAATCTTCAAAGTTTGCAAATTTTGATCATCTGGGTCCTCTCAAAACAGTCTTCTGAAGAAAACCCATATCACAAATTTTTCAAGAAAATTTCAAATTCTAGGGTTGGCTGCTTTTTCATCAGCCATCGCTGCTTTTCAAATCGCTCAATTGGGTCTATTTCTAATTGTATTCTCAACAAAACGTGTGCAAGCTTTTTGGTGAAAATTGAAGAAATTAGGGTTTGTCGCTTTTTAGTCAAAATTCAAGATTTTAAAAAACGGATGATCTCGGTTGTCTTGCAACGAAATTCGAGCAAAACCCATATCTCAGAAAAATTTCCAAAAATTTGTCCGTTTGAGGCCGAAAAACCAGCATTCTAAAAATAGAAAGTTGCTCAAAGCTTGTCTGAACATAGGCGAGTTTACAGTCATTCGTCAAGGTTTTCAATATGGAGTACACTCCCCTTGAGTTTAAGACCAAATCAGTGCTATGACAAAACTTCATCATCTCAACTGAAGAACGAGAAGGTGTAATCTAACACACTTGTACGATAAAATTAAAACTTTACAATTCAGACATAAAAGTAAGAACAATACCATTTTGATTAAACAATTTCTTTTCAAAACATAAATAAGAAACATCTTTTGCATCTTTAAACTATTTCATTTCAAATGAAATTACAAAGCATGAAGAGAAACATACATACATAGCCCGTAGGCTTTTGACACCAATAGAAATAAGAAGGTCCAGGAATCCGTCCTGTCAAGCTTTGGAGCATCCGTCGGGTGTTCGTGGAGGAGAAACATCACTCGAGCGTTTTTCCGCCAACCACGGACTTATAATGCGGTCCCCCGCACGATCATTTTTCAATGAACGGCCCTCCCTTCGAAGAAGAGATTGGTTGGGTAACCTTTAATGACTACCAACTGGACATAGTGCTGTGATTCTACAAAACTAGCTTTCGTGCTAACGGCAAATCACAAACTAGGTTGTATTTCGGAATCACGGTGAACTGACAGTGTAGTACAACAACTAAATGGTTCCTTACACTACTTTGGCCAAAGTGTTTACGTTCAACGAAGAACATAGGTCATATGTCACATTCACTAGCCAGGTTCAACTTGACTTAAGGCTATCTTAATTCTACGCTTAGGTTGGTCTATCGGGGTAGTCCGTACCCTAGACTTCCTACAACATCTTACAGTTGGAAAGAAGAATCCATTTAACAAGTTACTACAACTGACACCCTAATTCAGGATATACACATCCTAGGGATACAATAACTTGACTAAGTTGATTGTATTTAGATGTAGACTATAACTTGCAATTATTCTTGACTCACTCCTAGTACTTATTATTTATACCCAAGCATATGCTCATTATATAGAGCCATTTAAACACAATGCAGATTACTTTCCATTAACTAATGTAAAACGTACATCACTGACAACAAAAGCCAGGAAAAGACTATATTCATGATAATGGTTAAGAAACTATTTTTCTTTTTAATTCAATCTTAAGACAATCAAACTCATTTCTTTCCAGCCATGACTATAATTCAGAGACCTATCAGATTACTCTGGAATACTAGCTAAATATGTAAAGTAAGAGTTTAGCATGCCTGATTTAGCTTTTCCACAAGTTTGGAAGATAGCTCCTTCACTGGCCTTTACTCAGATCACTTTCAGCTTGGATTCTTGAAACCAAATACTCAACACAGTAAAAGGGCAATTCCTGATTACTCCTCTTCTATTCAAAGATTACCAGCAATTTCAAACTTCTGCTCTCTTGTTCAGAGAATACCTCACATTAACAAAATAACTTAGCAATTTCTCTACTATGGCGAATTCACTTTTTAGCTATAAAATGCTCAAGAAAACTTGACTGTAAATTCGTGTGAGTAAGAATGCCAAACGCAGGTATATTTATAGGTTAATTTTAAAACTGATTTCCACCTTCTATGGCGCCAGAACTGCCAGCAGGTTGAAGAATGTTTCAAACTAAAAACGTGTATCAATATGGTGAGGGTTTCGACCTCCATGTTTGACAGCAAGAAGTTTATTTCATTTCGAATTTGTTTCAGACTGTTAAAAACGTGACAACTCTCAATCTGGCGCGTTTTTACAGTTAGGTTAAATGCCAAGTTTCCATTTCAGACTTTTTCCTTGCTCAAATGGCGTCCACATTTCATTCTTTTTGCAAAGCATGAAATATCTCATCTATTTTCTGACGCCTGGCCCTAGTCGCGCGATTTCTCTGCGCGTTTTTCATTTTCCTTCAGCATTTTCGCGTTTTTTTCTTCTTTATTTCGCTTTGGTAAATCTTCAATATTTTAATAAAGTTTTCAAAGTAAAAATGACGCATTTATTCAAGCTCAAATTTGAAGTTTAACATTTCAACGAATTCATTTGAGAAATCCGCGATTTTAAACAAATTCGCGATTTTAAGAATTTCGCGATTTTTATGCTCTTCCCAGATTTGCATTCTTATTTATAAAAGTGTTTAAAATGTTTAGTTTACATTTCATTTGATCTTTTATTTAAATATATTTTATATATTCTATTAAAATACTTATATAATATAGTTTATGTATAATTATTTAAATTATCAATTTAAATAATATTGTATACATTTTAAACTATATTATATTAATATTTTAATATAATATTAAATATATTGAAATACTTATCTTTATACTAATACATATATATTCATTTACATTATACATTAAACATGTAAATTTATATATATGTATTCGTATAATTTCAGAGGCAAGATATCGTTACAATATATAATTCATTTATCTCGTTAACCGTGGGTATGTATACTTGTATATATATCTGTATATGTACTACATGTATAAGTATCCATAAATACATTTATATCGACACATACGTATGGCATATCCATCTGCTTAATACGTTTGTATCGACATGAATGTACTTATGGGTACTTGTACATATCGTATTCGTATGTACAAATACACATATCCACCTCTAACCAGAACTTATCATTTATAAGGTTATACTGGCAAGCATCACTTGTTTACACATTCAGAAGAAGACACGACTCCTAATGATACTAGACAAGCCTACAGATGACTTACCTTTAACCAGAACAATGACTTAGCTTACACAGTTCTAAGGTTTGTGTGTGTATGTCCAGTTGGTATCCATCACTGTTTACCCGACCAAGTTCTTCCCCGAGTGATATCTCTCCTCTGCCTGGAGGTACGAACCTGCTTCCTGCACACCATGTCACGACAACGGGAATCATATGCTCAAAACAAAGCAGAATACATGAAACATTTCAAAAGTTAGATTATTCATAAATCAATAACCTTATATTCTCCTTTATGCAGTATTTCACCAAGAATAACATCAAATGAAACAACATTCATATTGAAAACGAGGTACAAGCATCATTAATTTACCTTCAGAATTCACATTTACTCTATCTAGTAATGGTAAATTGTAACGTCTCAATTTGGGATGTAACATACTTCCCCCCTTGTGAATCATCGTCCTCGATGAGGTATAGCTTTTTAACATATAGTTAAAGTCAAATAAAGTGTTACTTACATTTACGTAAGATTTATAAAGTATTCAACCTATGTAGCAATCTTGTTCTTCCTGGAACTTGCTTCGAGTGTTTACACTATTGCATAGGGAAATCTTGTATGCCTCATACATACTTACTCTCCCAAAGAGTTTTAACACATATACACATCCGAGTTATAATAGTAACTATATATCACACCAAACACACAGTGATCGGAAATCATTGCTTCATGAATTTATCCTTAGTATAATCCAAATAGAAAAGGAAAGTCGATGTATTGTACACTACATCGTGGGTCCAATCCTTCGCTTTTGGTATTTACACTTTTAGAAAACTCATAAACCGAGTCCTTCCGCCACTTACACATTCATTATCCTTACTACATAGTACTTGTACTTGATTATTTGTCCATCGAGAGCACAACTTTACTCCTGGACACCTGTCAAATCTTGATACTGCTTCATACGAGAGCTTTGTATCTCAAAGTTTCATTGATAACTTCGATCTATTACTCCTTTTTGACATTTTATTAAGTCTATGATTCACTCAATTCTAAGCCCTTTTTCAGCTTAATTGAGTTGTTTTATCCTTTTATATCATATAATGGTCCAAACTTCAATATTAGAAGTTTATAAATCATTCAAGACTTATTCTACCATTTTTGCTTATTTTGACTATACATGATAATATACTGCACATTCGATCCGTTGAATGTTTCGTAGTTTGATCAGGGTTTACACAACCTTATCATCATTGCTAAACTGAGATAACCTCTCAGAATTACTAAGCCTCTACTTTCCACAATATATTATTTAGGACCAAATATCCTGTAAGTCAAGTTTCCAAAAAATGTTGGTTTCATCGATGAGTTTGTCTACTTAAACATTATGTCAGTTATACTAACATAGACAGATTGATCTATCTCTTGTTCTACCATTTTTCCACCAGAATCTTAAGAGAGTATACATGACTTACCGATGATGACATCCGGTCTTCATTTCCTGGTATACTAGTCACTACCTTGCCTAATTCCGTGTAGCTTCAAACTCTATCTTTCCAAATTTATAGTAGTTTCTCATCCAACAATTCCTGTTGTCGTTTCGATGTCCTAACTTTGACATTAGTTTCCTCGTTCTATTCCAAATTCTTCAAAATTTTGGGTACATAGGTTCTTTTACATCCAATAATAGTCTATTCCTTGACTAGTTGAAAACCTATTTTACGATCTCACGCTATTTTTAATTCCCATATAATAATGGTTATAAGTTTTGCGGAGATAAACCCTATTTATCTTAGGACATCCATATCTTGGATCTCTTCTGTCCTTGGATTATTTTCAAAGATGTTATCCATCTTTTAACTCAATCAAATTTTCCCGATAATTTTGGTACTCATTTTGAGTGTTAATCCATGTTCCGTCATATTGATCCCTAGCTAATAGTAAATTTAATTACCTACCTAGTTACCGAGCAAGAACATTCCTCGTTGGTTCCATTGATTTCTCTTAATCATATAGGAGAGTTCCAATTTCAGTACATCCTTTTGAGTTCAAGTAACATCCCCTGTGCTTTACTCAATAAAAATTCCCATTATTTCACATAAAATGTTATATTGTTCCGACATAACAATGGATGTTTTCCTTTTGAGAGTGTTTTCTCTTTAATTTAAGAGCCACTCAACAACGTTCTTGTTAACACGATGACTTCTTTCCTGGAGTGTAAAGTAGCTTCTTTAACTCACCAAGTATTCTACCTTTGTTTCCACTCATAGAATCTCATAAATTCAAGTGATATACACATTTCCATTGGTGAATCACAATCCCAATATTCCCTTCCAACTCTTAAATTCTCAATCGCTGAACAGTCTGATATTATAGGTTTCTCTACCTCTATATATCTCTATCAAGACCGAAAGTACAACTCAACCAAGTAGATTTATTCCAACTACAAGGCATTAGAGAGTAGTCATTTATTTAACTCAACTCAATGGGTTAGATCTTATCCTAAGATCTTATTCGAATGAACTTCATGTCATGGCTAGGTTATTACAAACCTAGTGTTTTCATTAAATAGACGGTGATCAAGTGATCAGCCATGTAAAGATAATTGATGCATTGCATAGCGTCATTTTCTACCTTATTTTCCATTCCATCTTTATGGCTTATGGTTAAACCTTTTCATCCTCGGGTATAAGGTGTATAGGAATGTAGAGACACTTTCTTTTAGTCATGAGTATCTTAAAGCTTTCCTTGCCAATCTCATAGGCGGCCTTTCTTATCATGATCAAATTATCTGCCTATCTTTTTTTCTAGGCATCAAATGATAATTTCATTTGATTCTTCCAATCAACTAAATATAAGGTATGAGATGATAATAGGTAATAATCTTAGACCTTTCCGATTATCTTTCTCCAGAATTCTCAATACCTTTTTCCTTGTGGATATCATATGATAATATCGTTTGATCTTTCGATCAAATAATCCTAAGTATGGGTTTGTTTTCTCCGAAGATCCCAATACTTCTTTTCTTGGACTATAAACTGTATGACTTATTTGTCATCATGACTTGCGAAGAAGACATTAGTTCTTCTAAACTAAGAACATACTCACGTTCTTTTGTTGAATGGGGTACTAAACTTGAGTCAACCCTACTCTTTTCCTTTCCCCCTTAGAGTTTCCACAGCTTTTGATCTACTCAAAACTGAACTCCCAGCAAACTCTTGCTTCTTTTGTAAGGATTTGTCATTCCCTACTGTTGGCTTTACATTGCCTTTACCTTGTCTCGAGACATATCTCAAATATACTTTTTCCAAAGTTAAATTTGTCATTGATTTCTATCCCACATTAGATCTAATGAATAATCAGCAACTTACGAGTCACTTCATTAATCCAATCTCTAAGGTACTAACTCTTTTTCCTTGCAAGCTCCTATCTTTACATAAGAATTAGCTTAATGTCAAGAGTTCTCCAACTCCCGTGGATACTTTCTTCGTTGACTTCCTTATTCAATTTAATTTATGCTGACACCGCATATACAAAGATTCGTAGTGTTTTCACTAAATCCAAAATTCCTGACTCTCTGCAACTATAGTTTACTACTACAACAAGGGTTATCTTATTCCTTTTGGTTGCCTTAGAGTCATAAATCTATTTCGTTGGATAAAGGTATACACCAGTTACTCCTCCTAACCTTTCTTCATAACTTGATTGCATAATCTTCTGCAATCCTAAGTATTATCATAAATTGTTGTTTTAGGAGTTCCTACTCCAGGAATAACTCTTAACTCACCCCAACTTATCGAGCTACTAGGAGTTTCATCTTGCTTTCACTTCTTCCTCTCAGTTCTATTCCTCTTGCCATTGTGGCACAAGAACTTTTCAACCTTTATCTTCTGACAAGGTTTACGCATTGTTGCGTAATGAGCTCATAGGTTCCTAGTGTAAAACCTGTAGCTCTGATACCACATGTAACGAACACGACTTGTACGATAAAATTAAAACTTTACAATTCATACATAAAAGTAAGAACAATACCATTTTGATAAAAATTTCTTTTCAAAACATAAATAAGAAACATCTTTTGCATCTTTAAACTATTTCATTCCAAATGAAATTACAAAGCATGAAGAGAAATATACATACATAGCCCGTAGGCTTTTGACACCAATAGAAATAAGAAGGTCCAGGAATCCGTCCTGTCAAGCTTTGGAGCATCCGTCGGGTGTTCGTGGAGGAGAAACATCACTCGAGCGTTTTTCCGCCAACCACGGACTTATAATGCGGTCCCCCGCACGATCATTTTTCAATGAACGGCCCTCCCTTCGAAGAAGAGATTGGTTGGGTAACCTTTAATGACTACCAACTGGACATAGTGCTGTGATTCTACAAAACTAGCTTTCGTGCTAACGGCAAATCACAAACTAGGTTGTATTTCGGAATCACGGTGAACTGACAGTGTAGTACAACAACTAAATGGTTCCTTACACTACTTTGGCCAAAGTGTTTACGTTCAACGAAGAACATAGGTCATATGTCACATTCACTAGCCAGGTTCAACTTGACTTAAGGCTATCTTAATTCTACGCGTAGGTTGGTCTATCGGGGTAGTCCGTACCCTAGACTTCCTACAACATCTTACAGTTGGAAAGAAGAATCCATTTAACAAGTTACTACAACTGACGCCCTAATTCAGGATATACACATCCTAGGGATACAATAACTTGACTAAGTTGATTGTATTTAGATGTAGACTATAACTTGCAATTATTCTTGACTCACTCCTAGTACTTATTATTTATACCCAAGCATATGCTCATTATATAGAGCCATTTAAACACAATGCAGATTACTTTCCATTAACTAATGTAAAACGTACACCACTGACAACAAAAGCCAGGAAAAGACTATATTCATGATAATGGTTAAGAAACTATTATTCTTTTTAATTCAATCTTAAGACAATCAAACTCATTTCTTTCCAGCCATGACTATAATTCAGAGACCTATCAGATTACTCTGGAATACTAGCTAAATATGTAAAGTAAGAGTTTAGCATGCCTGATTTAGCTTTTCCACAAGTTTGGAAGATAGCTCCTTCACTGGCCTTTACTCAGATCACTTTCAGCTTGGATTCTTGAAACCAAATACTCAACACAGTAAAAGGGCAATTCCTGATTACTCCTCTTCTATTCAAAGATTACCAGCAATTTCAAACTTCTGCTCTCTTGTTCAGAGAATACCTCACATTAACAAAATAACTTAGCAATTTCTCTACTATGGCGAATTCACTTTTTAGCTATAAAATGCTCAAGAAAACTTGACTGTAAATTCGTGTGAGTAAGAATGCCAAACGCAGGTATATTTATAGGTTAATTTTAAAACTGATTTCCACCTTCTATGGCGCCAGAACTGCCAGCAGGTTGAAGAATGTTTCAAACTAAAAACGTGTATCAATATGGTGAGGGTTTCGACCTCCATGTTTGACAGCAAGAAGTTTATTTCATTTCGAATTTGTTTCAGACTGTTAAAAACGTGACAACTCTCAATCTGGCGCGTTTTTACAGTTAGGTTAAATGCCAAGTTTCCATTTCAGACTTTTTCCTTGCTCAAATGGCGTCCACATTTCATTCTTTTTGCAAAGCATGAAATATCTCATCTATTTTCTGATGCCTGGCCCTAGTCGCGCGATTTCTCTGCGCGTTTTTCATTTTCCTTCAGCATTTTCGCGTTTTTTCTTCTTTATTTCGCTTTGGTAAATCTTCAATATTTTAATAAAGTTTTCAAAGTAAAAATGACGCATTTATTCAAGCTCAAATTTGAAGTTTAACATTTCAACGAATTCATTTGAGAAATCCGCGATTTTAAACAAATTCGCGATTTTAAGAATTTCGCGATTTTTATGCTCTTCCCAGATTTGCATTCTTATTTATAAAAGTGTTTAAAATGTTTAGTTTACATTTCATTTGATCTTTTATTTAAATATATTTTATATATTCTATTAAAATACTTATATAATATAGTTTATGTATAATTATTTAAATTATCAATTTAAATAATATTGTATACATTTTAAACTATATTATATTAATATTTTAATATAATATTAAATATATTGAAATACTTATCTTTATACTAATACATATATATTCATTTACATTATACATTAAACATGTAAATTTATATATATGTATTCGTATAATTTCAGAGGCAAGATATCGTTACAATATATAATTCATTTATCTCGTTAGCCGTGGGTATGTATACTTGTATATATATCTGTATATATACTACATGTATAAGTATCCATAAATACATTTATATCGACACATACGTATGGCATATCCATCTGCTTAATACGTTTGTATCGACATGAATGTACTTATGGGTACTTGTACATATCGTATTCGTATGTACAAATACACATATCCACCTCTAACCAGAACTTATCATTTATAAGGTTATACTGGCAAGCATCACTTGTTTACACATTCAGAAGAAGACACGACTCCTAATGATACTAGACAAGCCTACGGATGACTTACCTTTAACCAGAACAATGACTTAGCTTACACAGTTCTAAGGTTTGTGTGTGTATGTCCAGTTGGTATCCATTACTGTTTACCCGACCAAGTTCTTCCCCGAGTGATATCTCTCCTCTGCCTGGAGGTACGAACCTGCTTCCTGCACACCATGTCACGACAACGGGAATCATATGCTCAAAACAAAGCAGAATACATGAAACATTTCAAAAGTTAGATTATTCATAAATCAATAACCTTATATTCTCCTTTATGCAGTATTTCACCAAGAATAACATCAAATGAAACAACATTCATATTGAAAACGAGGTACAAGCATCATTAATTTACCTTCAGAATTCACATTTACTCTATCTAGTAATGGTAAATTGTAACGTCTCAATTTGGGATGTAACATACTTCCCCCCTTGTGAATCATCGTCCTCGATGAGGTATAGCTTTTTAACATATAGTTAAAGTCAAATAAAGTGTTACTTACATTTACGTAAGATTTATAAAGTATTCAACCTATGTAGCAATCTTGTTCTTCCTGGAACTTGCTTCGAGTGTTTACACTATTGCATAGGGAAATCTTGTATGCCTCATACATACTTACTCTCCCAAAGAGTTTTAACACATATACACATCCGAGTTATAATAGTAACTATATATCACACCAAACACACAGTGATCGGAAATCATTGGTCCATGAATTTATCCTTAGTATAATCCAAATAGAAAAGGAAAGTCGATGTATTGTACACTACATCGTGGGTCCAATCCTTCGCTTTTGGTATTTACACTTTTAGAAAACTCATAAACCGACTCTTTCCGCCACTTACAGATTCATTATCCTTACCACATAGTACTTGTACCTGGCTTTTTGTCCGTCGAGAGCATAACTTTACTCCTGGACACTTGTCAAATCTTGATACTGCTTCATACGTAAGCTTTGTATCACAAAGTTTCATTGATCGCTTCGATCTATTACTCCTTTTTGACATTTTATTAAGTCTATGACTCACTCAATTTCTAAGCCTTTCTCAGCTTAATTGAGTTTTTAGCCTTTTTTATCATATAATGGTCCAAACTTCAATATTAGAAGTTTATAAATCATTCAAGACTTATTCTACCATTTTTGCTTATTTTGACTATACATGATAATATACTGCACATTCGATCCGTTGAATGTTTCGTAGTTTGATCAGGGTTTACACAACCTTATCATTTATTGTTAAACTGAGATAACCTCTCAAAATTACAAAGCCTCTACTTTCCACATTATATTATTTAGGACTAAATATCCTATAAGTCAAGTTTCCAAAAACGTTGGTTTCATCGATGAGTTTGTCTACTTAAACATTAGGTCAGTTATACTAACATAGACAGATTGATCTGTCTCTTGTTCTACCATTTTTCCACCGGAATCTTAAGAGAGTATACATGACTTACCGATGATGACATCCGGTCTTCATTTCCTGGTATACTAGTCATTACCTTGCCAATTCCGTGTAGCTTCAAACTCTATCTTTCCAAATTTATAGTAGTTTCTCATCCAACAATTTCTGTTGTCGTTTCGATGTCCTAACTTTGACATTAGTTTCCTCGTTCTATTCCAAATTCTTCAAAATTTTGGGTACATAGGTTCTTTTACATCTAATAATAGTCTACTCTTTGACTAGTTTGAAAACCTATTTTACGATCTCACGCTATTTTAATTTCCCATTTATAAGTTTTGCGGAGATATATCCTATTTATCTTAGGACATCCATATCTTGGATCTCTTCTGTCCTTGGATTATTTTCAAAGATGTTATCCATCTTTTAACTCAATCAAACTTTCCCGATAATTTTGGTACTCATTTTGAGTGTTAATCCATGTTCTGTCATATTGATCCCTAGCTAATAGTAAATTTAATTACCTACCTAGTTACCGAGCAAGAACATTCCTCGTTGGTTCCATTGATTTCTCTTAATCATATAGGAGAGTTCCAATTTCAGTACATCCTTTTGAGTTCAAGTAACATCCCCTGTGCTTTACTCAATAAAAATTCCCATTATTTCACATAAAATGTTATATTGTTCCGACATAACAATGGATGTTTTCCTTTTGAGAGTGTTTTCTCTTTAATTTAAGAGCCACTCAACAACGTTCTTGTTAACACGATGACTTCTTTCCTGGAGTGTAAAGTAGCTTCTTTAACTCACCAAGTATTCTACCTTTGTTTCCACTCATAGAATCTCATAAATTCAAGTGATATACACATTTCCATTGGTGAATCACAATCCCAAAATTCCCTTCCAACTCTTAAATTCTCAATCGCTGAACAGTCTGATATTATAGGTTTCTCTACCTCTATATATCTCTATCAAGACCGAAAGTACAACTCAACCAAGTAGATTTATTCCAACTACAAGGCATTAGAGAGTAGTTATTTATTTAACTCAGCTCAACGGGTTAGATCTTATCTTAAGATCTTATTCGAATGAACTTCATGTCCCAGCTAGGTTGTTACGAACCTAGGTTTTCATTAAAGAGCGAGATGGTGATCAAGTGATCAGCCATGTAAAGATAATTGATGCATTGCATAGCGTCATTTTCTACCTTATTTTCCATTCCATCTTTATGGCTTATGGTTAAACCTTTTCATCCTCGGGTATAAGGTGTATAGGAATGTAGACACTTTCTTTTAGTCATGAGTATCTTAAAGCTTTCCTTGCCAATCTCATAGGCGGCCTTTCTTATCATGATCAAATTATCTGCCTATCTTTTTTTTCTAGGCATCAAATGATAATTTCATTTGATTCTTCCAATCAACTAAATATAAGGTATGAGATGATAATAGGTAATAATCTTAGACCTTTCCGATTATCTTTCTCCAGAATTCTCAATACCTTTTTCCTTGTGGATATCATATGATAATATCGTTTGATCTTTCGATCAAATAATCCTAAGTATGGGTTTGTTTTCTCTGAAGACCCCAATACTTCTTTTCTTGGACTATAAACTGTATGATTTATTTGTCATCATGACTTGCGAAGAAGACATTAGTTCTTCTAAACTAAGAACATACTCACGTTCTTTTGTTGAATGGGGTACTAAACTTGAGTCAACCCTACTCTTTTCCTTTCCCCCTTAGAGTTTCCACAGCTTTTGATCTACTCAAAATTGAACTCCCAGCAAACTCTTGCTTCTTTTGTAAGGATTTGTCATTCCCTTCTGTTGGCTTTACATTGCCTTTACCTTGTCTCGAGACATATCTCAAATATACTTTTTCCAAAGTTAAATTTGTCATTGATTTCTATCCCACATTAGATCTAATGAATAATCAGCAACTTACGAGTCACTTCATTAATCCACCTCTAAGGTACTAACTCTTTTTTCCTTGCAAGCTCCTATCTTTACATAAGAATTAGCTTAATGTCAAGAGTTCTCCAACTCCCGTGGATACTTCCTTCGTTGACTTCCTTATTCAATTTAATTTATGCTGACACCGAATATACAAAGATTCGTAGTGTTTTCACTAAATCCAAAAATTCCTGACTCTCTGCAACTATAGTTTACTATTACAACAAGGGTTATCTTATTCCTTTTGGTTGCCTTAGAGTCATAAATCTATTTCGTTGGATAAAGGTATACACCAGTTACTCCTCCTAACCTTTCTTCATAACTTGATTGCATAATCTTCTGCAATCCTAAGTATTATCATAAATTGTTGTTTTAGGAGTTCCTACTCTAGGAATAACTCTTAACTCACCCCAACTTAACGAGCTACTAGGAGTTTCGTCTTCCTTTCACTTCTTCCTCTCAGTTCTTTTCCTCTTACCATTCTGGCACAAGAACTTTTCCCAACCTTTATCTTCTGACAAGGTTTACGCATTGTTGCGTAATGAGCTCATAGGTTCCTAGTGTAAAACCTGGTAGCTCTGATACCACATGTAACGAACACACTTGTACGATAAAATTAAAACTTTACAATTCATACTTAAAAGTAAGAACAATACCATTTTGAACAAACAATTTCTTTTCAAAACATAAATAAGAAACATTTGTTGCATCTATAAACTATTTCATTTCAAATGAAATTGCAAAGCATGATGAGAAACATACATACATAGCCCGTAGGCTTTTGACACCAATAGAAATA
>VDFB02334584.1:0-10737 GCA_007258455.2 Sequoia sempervirens | reverse complement strand
AATATTATCGATAATATCCCTCACTTGTCAAGATGTAGTTCAAATTATTCTAACGGTGGTCAATGTCACTGTGCTCATTCAACCATTACTAGTTTTAGCATTAAAACTTTTTTTTTTTTTTTTATATTAATTTCTTCCCCCTTTGTTCTAATTATTGATATTTTTTTTTCTCTTCTTCTATTTTTAACTAATTTCATTATTTATTTATCTGCACTAAAAAAAATACATATATATAAATTTTATTTATTCAAAGAAGTAGAAATTTAAATTCATAAGATTATATACCAATATATTAGATCCTTTTTGTTTTTATATTTTGTTAGTTTCCTTTTTATAGAAAGGAAGAGGAACAAATAAAGAGGAATCTTTCTTTTAAAAAAATATTTCCTATTAGATGTAGTCTCCCTCCTTATATAAACTCTTATTTAAATTATTAGAACTACTTTTTAAGTGCCTGGGGAATTTATTCCTTGTATTTAAATCGTATATAAATATATTTTAAAATTCCCCTCACTTTTTAAAATAGAACTCATCTACCTAGGAAAATGGAAACCTAGTCATTCTCTAACATGTCAAATGCATTGATTTTAGAAGATCTCTAAAATTAAACAAGATAATGAAAATCAATACAAGGGATATAATGTAATGAATATAATGGAGAAAAGGACATCACTTATGTAAGAGGAAGAAAAAGAGAACCCTAGCACAACACTTGGAGATAATTTAAAGAGAAGGATCGAAAGACAATTTCATTAGCACCGCTCTAAGAGTATAATCATTACTCGTTACAAAAATGTGAATCCTAAAATGTGTGCATAGGTTTATAACAGTGATATTCTTGAAATAGAGAGAGAACTTATTTTCCCTGGCAAAAAAAATGTGTTGGCAATAAAAATTATTTGATGAGGTGGCAACACAAAATTTAATGAACTTAAGCATAATATTGAGTCCATTTTAAATGTCAATATCCCAACCCTAAATTGTTGGCATACTATTATTATTTTTCTTTACCTGCTTCTTCGCAGAGGACGATGGACCATTTATCTCAATTTATGCCCCTGAAAATGCAAGTTGAATATGATGGCTGACGCTACAGGTATGGAGCAAGGTGGGTTGCTAAACTCCAGAGAATAGCGGTCTGCTTTTAAACCACGTCCTCTCTCTTTTACTGTTTAGTTCCAATCACGAAGGGAAGGGGAAGTAATCACTTCTTATTCAATGAGATAGTTCCATGAAGCCTGGAAACTCAAGTATATTTAGCGATATATATCTTTTCTAGACTACCTCAGATAAAATCACGTGATCGCGATTGCTTCTCATGACTAATATCACCACACATCAGGATGGCACATAAATTAAAGATGGGTGAACACTTTTTGAGGGGAGGTGGTGCCCCGAGCTTTAGATTGGTCACAGAAAGATCAAGAATCTAGAAACTGACTTCCATTTAATGCTGGCAAAAAGAAGCTATCATTGAATAGTGGGAGCACATATTCCAACTATGCACTTCAACGTATTCCTATTGGAGGACTGTCTGGCACCTCGTACCCTAACGCAAATTTATTGATCATTACTCATTCTTTGAAGTCGTTGGGCAGAGAGAAAAGGCAGCTAGCCAACTTTATCTAGAGATAAAATTGATGCTAAGGAGTTTGAGGTTAATCATTTTCCCTTTTGCTGGAGTAGTTTGGCCTCTATAATTGCAGCATTTTGATAGACCTCTTATTCTATTGTTGGAAAAACTTTACCACAGTTCGCATCCTCATGGCTGTAGCATGAGGATACCATAGCCTCCATGGTCAGTCCTAGAGGAGGCGCAGTCTGTAGAAGTAGGTTTTTTTATGATACGATTTTACCTATGACTTAATACAAGTTTCAGATATTGTAGATCCGCCTATTTTTTTTTTTTTCTTTGATACCCTAAGAGAGGTCTTCCTGCACAAGGGCATTCTGATCAGGGTAACTGAGTAGTTTATTTAAGATCTCCTTCTATTTCTTCCTTATGTACTATTTCAACTTTCTCTGTCTATACATGGTTGAGCTACACTTATTTCCTACGCAGTCGTAATGTGGTTGATACTTACGTCATGGCAAGAATATTATTATCTATGTTTCCCCATGCAGTTGTACCAAGTGCGTGCAACCCATGATTTTTGTTGTTACTGCTGAGGTCTGCTCTGTGGCCTAGGCTTTAAACTCCTCAAGCTTAAATTTCCCTTAGTGTTTGGCATAATTTTTGTTGTTGTTTATATATATTTAACTATATAAACTATTCATTGTTAAGTTTATTGTCAATCTGATAACTACAAGATCTGGTTATCTTAGGAACAAAATAATTTTATGTTTCCTTTCTAGTCGACGAGCACAACTAAATTTTTTTGAAGCCTGGTAGCTACAGTCATGAATTTGTTCTATTATGCATAGCTCAGACACTGCACTCTACCATGCATGAGCCAACAATGTGTTGCACAGGTCTACGAGAAGCAATATTTTCTTTTTCTTTTAAAAGAATATATACTTTAAACAATACTCATTTATGAACTAGCAAACCCACCGGAATATTAAATTTTATTGCAGAGATAAACTATTAAAGCTCTTTCCTTTACATTCATAGTAAATAAATACTTGCACTAAAACAACACCTCTTTTCTTTTGAGAAATAAAAGACTGATATATTAAATTTTGCACAGAATAACATAATCTTTGCCTCATTTCGTTTCTTATTTTGACAGCTCAAAGAAGTCACATAATACTTATAACACGGTATGTAACACCCATTTTTTTATTTTTTATTTATTTCCAGCAGTATAATATTTATACATTAAATATGTTAAGCTACAAATGGATTTTAACCCAAAATAAGTAAATTAATGTTTAATAAAATATGAGTTAGATAAAATGCTTATTGATAAATAAGTCACTTACTATTTTCTTTCTTTATATATTTCTTTAATTTCAAAGCATAAAGAAAAAGGTACAAATTGTATTTCAATTAAGATGCATACTATTAACTAAGTCACCTATGGATTTCTTTCTTAACATAGAAACACACAATTCATTTTCATACTAAACTAATATCAAAATAGAGTATTTTATTAGGCTTCCCAAGAAATATGAATACTACGTCCTTCAAAGAAATAATGTAAATATACTTTTAACTCATTCAAATACAAACTATGTTTAAGGCCTATACTTTATACATTTACATTTTCTTAGAGAAATACAACAATAGCTTTCACTTAACCTTTCCACATATTTTGAAATGCTTGTAAAACCTTAAAATAACACAGTGTGTTATCTCAAAAAAATGATCCCATAGAATATCATCCTTTCTTTTTGCATTAGATACAAATTTTATACTTAGAGTTCCTATATTACAAAATAAATACTTAAAAATACAATTGAACCATTCGTCAAGAATAAAACTTGCAATATTACAAATATCATTGAAAGGAGTGAAGAGCATAATGATTCACACGACAAGGAGCATAGGCTTGCTCTTTTCATTTAAAAGATACACTAACCTCCAATAGACAGTACATAAGAATGAAATTACAACACACAAATAACTAATGCTTGCTCTCCACCCTACCGTAATGGCGTCATGGAGCCTCGTGGGCTCTAGCCATACCCCCGAGCAAGAAATACATTATACACCATTGCAATTCAATGGTGAGAGCTTAGTGCTATAACAAGCTTGCTCATTGTACAAAACATTACTCTAATATATCCCTTAAACAATCTTACTTATGATTCAATGCATAGATCAAGCTATCTCTACCAATGCTAAGAATAAGAAATGGAAAAAGACTTATCTCTCTACAAGCTGCTTTCCTTTGAACTCCTATTCTTCCATCCTTGACTCTCTCCTTCTTTTCTTCACTTCACAAGTTCTCCAAAAGGAGAAGTGGGCAATGCCCAAATCTTCCGTCTTCTTGAGATATATAGGAATCCTCCAAACCTACACTCTTTCCCACAAGTGCTCACACATGTGTGAGTCTTGTGCCAATTCCAAGAACTTTTGGGGAGTGGGAAGTTGAGAGTTACAAGTCACACTTCCCAAGCCCCAACACTTTTTGAATTCGTCACATTCATGAATGTGGACTTTTGATGGGTCTTTTCACACTCCAAGGACAAGTTCACATGTCAAAAAGGTTCCAAACCCATAGGTATAGGTCCTAGGGGTCTATTCTTGTTCAAAAACCAAGGAAATTGACTCAATAATCCCTTTTTAAAACCCACAAAAGAATCCATACGAATTTTGATCTTGACCAAGGGTTCCAACCCCAACCAAACTCACATCACATTTCCTACAATTGGATTCTACTCAAACATAATCACCCAATCAAAAATATAACCTCAAACCCTTCTAAGTCAAATAGGGCTACACTTAGAACTTCCCAAAGATATATTTGATTTGATTCCAATATTTATCCATCCTCCTATTTGCATATTTGATTCCTTAGCCCTCCAATACATTTACTCTACTTGCTTTTAGGTCTCGGATGGAGTTAAATTTATATCCTCAACAAGAAGTCTTTTGATTTGCACTTGATGGTTATCCCTTCTCATGCTAGCACCGTTATCTTCTCGACCTTTAATGTTAATCCCACATCGACTCATTTAATTTCCTGCACAACATAATTAAGCATAGTTAGACATATTAATAAACAACATTAATTGTAAATCGAATCTTTGTAACTTTATTCATGAATCATTTACATAGCTAATTACTCTTCCAATGTAATACGACACAACAATTATCTTATTTCAAATTCATCTTATAAGTTCGAATCTCATACAATAATTCGCATGCACATACATCTTCATTAAGTAAAATAACATAACGTAAAACTATAAGGTTACTGTTAGACAATCATCTTCATATCGCTTGCAATATATCTAACCATCTATTTAGGAGGAATATATAACACTTTAAGATTGTATTAGTCACATGCAAAGAGAGGCCTTACATCTCCCTCCCCTTAGCTTAGACTTCCTCCTGGAAGTCGTTAAGGTTTGGAAATATAATCTCAATATAAGAACAATTATATCAAACTTACTAATTACTTTTACTTTCTTGATGGAAGAATCGAAACATTTAGCTATAAGCGCATATTAGAGGCAAATCTCTTCCATGAATTAAATATTTAAATACTTAGAACAAAATTTCTCATACTGGAACATTTATTTGATATATGATTAATTTAACAAATGCTAACAACAATCCATGTAGCTCTAATTTATTAACAATGTAATCGACTTCAATTAAATTATGCAAAACTATATCTAAATGAATTCATAACCTTTTATACACCTCCAAAATTTCTTTGCATCATAAACATCACTCATGATGTTAGAAAATATTTTTGTTTCATTGACCAATCATGTCTCAGAATTATTAGCTTCACATTTTGTCAAAATATATGCTTAAGAGAACATTTTACCTTGTAATTATGGCACTCATACCATGTCTCAAATAATATTAACTTTGCATCACATGTTACTATTTTTCTCACATAGCTCACAGGTATGCCACATCACATTTATTTGTAATTTCACATGTACACACAACAATAGCAAGGATGCTCTTCCCAAATGGGTGCGCCTGTCCTCATACAAAGGATGCTCTTCCCAAATGGGTGCGCATGTCCTCATACAATCACAAAATCTACAACATAAGTCTCACACAATGGGTTTACAAGGATGGATATTCTTGGATACCATAGAAAATCAAGAAGATGATCTCGAGGTCCTTCTCTAAGGAATCCTCCATGCAGATAAGAACAATAATAGAATGAAGGGAAGAATGAATTAATGACCGTCCCATACCGGTCCCATTTACAATCCCATTTCAAAATAATTCCCCAGTGCATCTACTCCCCTATTCGACCTGCTAGGGAAGCCCCCGGGATATGGCAGTTTACAAATTCCACATTACACCACACATGCCAGCAAATTTGCAACCAAGGAGAAAGCCTCAAACTGAATAACACAAGATCATAAACCAAAGTTTCAATAAAACTCCCAAGAGGGAACTATAAATTCAAGAGAAACAAAATAAAGATAAATTGTAGCTACATTGCAACATTCCAATCATAATTCAAAGGCGAAATTAAACAAGTCCTTGAGGCAAATCAGACTATATAACAACTTCCAAATGGCTAAATAGCCTAAGTACATAAATGTAAAATTACACATTGCTGGCGCATAATAAAATAAAACATCAATCAAGAATTATAAATAATTCATATTTCAACAATAAAATTTGCACATTACAAACACCACGTGACTTGATAAGCCACCTAAGGGGAGGAGGGGAATGGTGGTTCTCTAACCACATCATAAGTATTATAGCATGCAATAATTGGTGGTCCCTGACCACATAAATATGAATAACTGGTGGTCCCCGACCACATTAATATACATCACTGGTGGTCCCTGACCACATAAACATGAAGCACTGGTGGTCCCTGACCACATGAATATGAGTAACTGGTGGTCCCTGACCACATAAGTATGAATCACTGGTAGTCCATGTTATTCCATCCTTTACCCATGGGTTATAAACATCAAGGAATAGGTTTGCACTATGAACCAACAAGTGTGGCTCTCATATGTGGGGGAGTAGGCCACGGTCAATGTCCATGGGAAGATTACAATGACTTGACATAGATCCTTTATCAGGATTAGGGACAACACCCTGAGCTCGTAATCTTCTGATGGTAGACCATGTGCCTCTCAACCCCTATTTACACTAGCTGGCATCACACTCCCATTAGGGGGGAACCAAACGCTAGGGGTACACATTTAACATACAAACAAGACTAACACAAAGGAATACATCACATTGCATTTAATAAACACACGTCCACACATATCATGTTTACATCATTTCTTAACTAGCTAACTTACACAATGGACCATCACAAAGGGTACACATAGGGGATCATACTAGACGTCCACCACCCTTATCCCAAGTCGGATACCCTATATCTCATACTTGGGGCACAACACATTTACTGGTCTCACATCACATGACATAACACAATACACTCTATGAAAATTTTCATATAACATAGCAAAATCAATGTACTTAAATACACTCCATTTTCTTTAGGTGAAATT
The DNA here is from genome assembly GCA_007258455.2 of Sequoia sempervirens. NCBI lineage: Eukaryota > Viridiplantae > Streptophyta > Pinopsida > Cupressales > Cupressaceae > Sequoia > Sequoia sempervirens. Next base: position 3,609 of record VDFB02334584.1, on the reverse strand, counting down.
CACTTTTCTTCTCAATTTTGTAAATCTCTACTCACTTTGCATATGTAAAGGAAATCACTAGATGATGCACAACTATAGCCTAGGTAGTACTCCATTTTCTTAGGTTTAACAATACATGGTATATCATACTTTTATCTTACTAATCCATTGTCCAACATCACATATATGATCAATATTGGTTTTCTATATTTGAATCCATATTGTCCTTCCTCTTTCATTCAACTATGTTTGTTACATGTTCACTAGCATATCCATATGGTAATTCCATTATATATATACATTTTTATTTTTATTTTTCAACATGATAAAGGATGTTTTCTACTCAATAAAGAAGTTAATCAACCATTTTCTTTTGAAACATTATAATACAAGAGAAGAAAGTAAACTCAATTCATAAAACACATGAATCATAGAATAATAACTTTCACAACTCATTAATCTCTATATATTTTTAAACTAATATTGCATTCCACTACCTAAGGTTGACTCATTTAATCACATGTTAGAATCATATTTTTATAAACATAATTATTTCTAACTTTATAAGGTTCAAGGACATGCGATAAGTAACAATCCCTATATTTAAGTTTTCTTCATAGTATTTCACACACACACACACATATTTTCCTTTAGAGTACTAGTCATTGGTATAGGAGTGTACAACATTAGTTGATAGTCTTTCATGACAATTTTTATGTCCCTGATGATACCATTTAGTTTGTCAATCACTCAATTCACTAAAAATTTTACATAGTTCCTCACCTGATTTATAAATTCAAACAATTGATTCTTTAGTTCTTGTGACATATACACAACCTTAAAGGTCAACACCTAATTGAATATGTTATTACTTCCTATTAGACATACAATATTTTCTTATTTTGGCTTCAAAAAGTCTTTATTTATTAGCTCATTTATAAGGAAAGTAGTAATAGAATGCATTCAAGATAAAGTTTTAACATCAAGTTCACATCTTGATATGGTCTCATCACAAAGGTTTTATGTTTAATTTTCTAGAAGTGTGTTATTTATACAATATCTAATTCAATTTTCACCAATCATAACTTAGTTGCAACTTTCTACACATTCTCGCCTATGACTTGAATCATGTTCTATCATTTGTTAATTTAGTCTATTGGTAAAACAATTCCAAGATTTATTAGTCATTGTATTTCTATTAAATTCATTATTTCTTTGTTTGCTTGCAAAAGTGTTAGGATAACTTAAAGTCTAACCATTTAATTCAAGGTAAAATATGATTTTGACCACTTTTAAAAAATGGATTTACTATGCATTGCAAGGCTTTTATCCTTAGTCAATGCCATCATACATGAAATTTTTCTTACCAGCCATAAAGTGAATTGTTTGTTGCTTCACGAGATTAACCCTTATACACTTATATGTAAATCAAGATCTTTGGGTAATAGAATAAGGCCTAGAAATCCCATGGTCAAGGTGTACAAGATTCTTATTTCATGTGTTTATAAATACCAATTTGTATACAAGTCCTTAATTTTGTTTTGTCAAACAACCTACACCCTAAAGGTTTAGTTTCACTCTTTGTCAAGAGTTTAAATCTAACTATATGATTACTCATATTCCTCATAATACACAGTTCAAGGATTTTCTATTGTTCCAGTCTTGTTGTCAATTTGATTTAATTAATTAAAGGGTTTAGAGATCTAATCTTATTCGACCACAACCTTTAACACATTAATCCCCTTTAGAGGTTCATATAGTTCCTTCCTTTATCTAGTGATAAATCTTCAAAAGTATAACTTCCATTCTTTATTTGTACTAAGGTTCCTGTAAGAAAATATGTTGCTCCCACAACAACCATAACGCCAAGAAGTAGCATTACTATTGCATTTTATAATTATTGACTAAGGAAGCCAACAAAATAATGTTTCTTTAATAATACACATTATGATGCCTTATAACACTATTCATGCACTTTATAAAAAGACCACGCTTCAAAAACTAAGCTATACCTTTTTAAAGTTTAAGAAAATTTAATGTCAAAAGACTAGATTGATGTCATAACCCTTGTTAAGAAGACTAAGACATTTACCTCCTTTACTTAAATCAAGAGAACCTATTTTGTTCGATTAATTTTTAAAGATCAAATGCTTTCAATTAAACATTTATTTGAACCATGGATTTGGTTCAATCTTTTACCATAGGGTACATCACAACTCTAACTAGGTTGGATATTAACTTTTATATTCTCTTTTTCTATACAAGGTAAGTTATCGAGGATTTTCATTACAACATTTTATTCTAGCTAACACAAGGGGGTTTGCACATTTATCCACACACACACAACTCTTAATGCCCAAATTATTCCTAGAGTTCCCTAGAGTTGCTAATACTTGGCTCGAGCATCAAAAATAAGAAGAAGAAAATTAATATATTGTAAGAAAAGTCAATTTTAAAAACAAATAAATTAGTATAATATTATCTAGAAGTAATAATGGTGCAGTAGTGATTATGATGGTAAACAAGATTAATTATGTTGTTATGAGTTTAGTTTTAATAAAATTCTATAATGTTGTCATCATTTAATTGGTGGCTAAATAGCAATATGGTTGTATAAATAATACTTTCATATTAAAAATTAAGTCAAATAACAGTTGCATTAATTTAAGTAGTAATGGTGATAAGTAAAATAAAGTTACGTGAGTAAAATCACATTTTTGGTGAATATGTGTAATATGAATGGAAATTTTGAGATCTTATTCGACCAAAATAAAGTGTAATGAAATAATATCTAGAATTCAAATAGAGAGAGTGGTAATTACACAAAGTTTATTTTTGGACACATCATTTGGAATGTAAGATTAGAGTGAATCAGAGTGGCATTTAAATACGTGTGAAGAGGAAAAAGAAACGGTACCAAAATAATATTAATAGCAACATTGACATTAATATTTTGGATAATAATAAAATTGTTATTTATAATCATTAATCATATGAAGGGATTAAATTTAAGATGGAAAGTAAATATTAAATTATGTTATATATATATATATATATTAAAAATAAAAATAAAAGGGGAGTCTAGTACAATAAGTATGGTAAAGGAGGATTCACATAAGAGGATGAAGTTAAAATATTTGATTATGAAATTTGAAATATTTTATGATTGTAGACTAATAAAAATACTAAAAGTATTAAATAAGGAGATACAAACTTAATGATAAGTTATTGGAAGTAACACTTGTAATCATGTTATAGGGTCAATGAGCTAATGCTTGTTTAAAAAAAAAAAAAAAATTGTTAGGTTTTCTAGTGAAAATATGTGGGCATGACAAGTATAACCACATCAATGAATGACCTCAATTAAAGAATAATCACATCAATATAGATGATTCCATTCGAGAGTATAATCTCTTTTACTAAATGGGTTTAAGCTATGAGTCTACTCTTTTCAATATGATAACTTTGTATTTAAGTGCGCATTGATACTAATCAAGCAATTTCTCTAACTCACTAGGTTTCTCTATACCTCTCATCCCAAAAGTAATCCACTAGATATCTATTATAATCAAATAACTTAGCTATGAGCAACCCTTATGCTACCCATGTTTAATCATATCTAGTATGTAA
>VDFB02334583.1:0-64496 GCA_007258455.2 Sequoia sempervirens | reverse complement strand
TCAAAATCAATAATTCGTATAATCCCTTTTATCTTTACCTACACATTTTTCCATGTACCTAATGTTTTCATGCCAAAACCATTAGCTAGACTAATGTTTGAATAGGTGTTCTGATGAGCTTAGGTCTACCTAGCCTCTCCCAAGTGGTTGCCAGAATGATATTGAGGTCTACACCTAGATCTATCATTACATGTTTAACTTTATTATTATTCAAGTTTGTGGTGATTAACAGGGGACCATTCTTCTAATTCTGGTCTTCTGCAATCTAATGTACTTATTTTTATTTATTCCAATATTTTCTAACTGTTTTAATTTTACTAACAAATCTTTTTGTTGAGCTAATGATGATAAAATATTCATCATCACTTCTTCTTTGAAAAATATTTTATCTCATCTTTTTGTTGTATAATTTGTTTCTTTGCTTTCTACACTATCTGATCATGTTGTTTTATACTTGGTCAAAAGTAGTCATACTTCTCTTCTTTCGATTCTAATTCTTCACTAATTTCTTCAATCTCCCATTGTCTATTTTTATTATTCGATCCTTGTTTGATCAACAGTGTAGCTTTGTTCTTCTTTGTTCCAGATTTCTTCTTTTTGTTTATTTGTGGTGGCTGTTTCTTCCCTAGAACAATCTTCATTTAAGGCATCTAATGTTGGTTATCTATTATCTGGAAACTTTTGACTCCTTCTGGTACTCTTCTCATCACTTTGGCTCCCATATTGTCTTGTAGATCATCACTTTTAGAACGTGTTGTATTCTGATAGTACTATTGTGCCTTCTCACATCTAAATATATCATGTCAATAATCTCTATAAAATGGAGATTTTCTTCTCTTCTTTGCCCAACATTTTGTGGCATAATGACCTACTTTTCCATAGTTGTAGCATCTAGCATCACTTCTTTAGCGGTTTTTGCTACTGTATCCTCTTCCTCCTTTGTAGTTAGATTGTTTATTATCTCACATGTAGTCTTATGGTGGATTATTTTGTAGCGCATATGCACTTTTGTTGTCTCTCCATGGTGGTTTCTTCTAACCTCCATCATGTAGAGGTCTTTCCATGAGTCCCTTAACATATGCCATGTTCCTATCTATCTTTGCGCCATAATTTTGGTTCAAAGGAATCTTGGGTTAGGGTGATTCTATGTGTTCTAGATTTTAAATTGATTTATAGAGTAGTCCTCGGTGAGGTGACTATCCCATTCTTGGCATGTTCCATAATAAATTGAGTTTGTATCAGTCGGCACTATCTTTGACTCTACATATAGTGTTGTGGTGGTTATCTCTCCTTGAGCCTTAGGGAAGCCATTCCGGAGGTAACCTTCTCTTGCGAAGTATGTGCACCAGATTTCTTTGGTTTTCTTTGTTTCTCCTCTTTCTAAAATTTAATTTTCTATGGTTTTTTGTTCTACCGCAAATTGTAACTTCTCAATATTCTCCTTCATGTCTTCCTTTTGTGGTATGCACCAAATTTGGGATTCAATACTGTTTGCTATGGTGATTAGGTTTATATAAGTATCAAATATTCTACCATCCAAAGTTGCTCTTATATATTTTTGTAATCCATAAATGAACCATTCTATCTTCTCTTTTGCTATCAATGGTTCTTCTAACTTGCAAAAAAAATCTTTGAATCATCTATCATATTCTTTTACTAATTCTTCTTCTCTTTGGACTACGTCCCTCATTCTTCTTACACTCTCTATTGGGACATCCAAAATATCAAAATTAGCTAGAAAATCTTGTTTTACTTCATTCCAACTCTTCCCATGTTGGGGATAGGCCTTCTTATACTAATCTAATACTTCTTTTCTAAATGAGAATATAAATTCAAGTAGTTTTGATTTATCTTCATCAACATCTTGCCTTTCCCATGGGGATTCTAGTAAGATATGTGTTTCACGGCTTTTTTGTATCTTTTCCAAATATAGGGATTTTGATTGAGGATTTCATCATCTTTTCTTTCTCCAATTCTAACTTTTTAGATTTGTAGATTAGGTTTTTCTTCTTTCTCTTTCTTTACCTTTCTAACAATATAGGGTTTCTACTCTCTACCCTTGTCTCTTGCTAATTTTATATCAAAGTATTCTTTTCCAAGTATTCTTCCCACTCTATTTCTTTTCCTTTTTCCTTTTTTGCTTGCTTACCTTTTGGTATCTCTTCTTTTAAAATTATTCAACTCGTATATGGCTGAGGGGATGGATCTTGGTTGGGGGGTTGTGACTCTTCAAAATATCTCTTCACCTTTTTATTTTTTAGTGTCATTTTTTAGACTACAGGAATCAAAATTGGGTAGCCGCCCCCTATAAACTGCAATGCACATGGTAAAAAAATTTCACGTGACCGATGATGTTGGTGCAACATGCCCTTAGGTACCACGGGGATGATGGGGAGACTAGACCTCATGACCTCTTTCCTGCAACAAGATGTTTTAGCTAATCAAGCTAGGCCCACCACCCCTTTTTAGTGTCATTTTATTTGCTTGTAAACATAACTCTTTTCCTAAGCTCAATATATAATCTTTAATTTTTTAATTTCTTCTTCTTTTAATTTCCTTATGCTCCTATTGACTAATTCTTCTAAATATTCTACTTGAATTGATGGAGTCCTCTCTGAAACATCATTCGAGTTAATAGTTTGGTTTGATAGGTCTAATATAATTATTGAACTATTAGAAAGTTGCAGTGGTAATAGAGTCTTTGTATTACTGCAAGGACCTAACAAAATCCTTCTAGATTATCCATTGTTAATATTCTTTTTATACTATTTATTAGTTGTGTTACTCTTTCCCAACATTTTTTTGATCTTTTCCCGCGACGGATCAAGACCTTTACCGCCATCAACAATTCTTTATTTTTGTAATTCCGGATGATATATATTCTATTATTTGATTTTACAAGCATGACATCTAATTTGTTCTTTTCGACCTATTCTTTGCTATGGTGGATTTTGATTTGCTCTGGATCCTTTATTATATTTTCTTAGAAGTCACATCTCTTCGAAGATCCCTCTGGAATCTCCCCTTTCATTCTCCATCCCCTTGGTGCCTAATCCCCTCTCATAGGGTAAGCACCAGGAGGATAGGTTCATAAATTCTTCTCTTCATTGATTTTGTTTTCTTTCTGTATGTCTGATTTAAATTTTAAAATTTTGAGTGGTATTGTCCTTTATATCACCTAATTAGGGTCCCGATAATGGAACCAATGTTAGCAAGAAATCGCGGTAAACACAAATCAAAGTTATGATCCCCAAGTACTTTTCGAGTTTTTTAGTTTATACACTAGACTCAGTCATATAAAGGTGAACCCCAATTGATTCAAACACAGTATTAACCAATTATACATTCATATATTGATAAATAATATCAAATAGATAGAGCCCCAATGATAATCATATTAATCATATCAAAATAATACAATTATATATCTTCTATTGTACTTTTTTTTATCTCTTTCTTACATATAACTTTTTAGATGTACATATAGCTATAGTTCTTACATATAACATTCTTACTCACATCCTTTTATCTTTCATACACTTATGCATACACATATCTCATACTCTACCATTCTTATCTTTCCCTATACATATATCTATGGGATGGGACATGACCCATCTATGCTACCCCTAGTCTAGATGGTATCTTTACAATATTAGCTTCGCAAGATCTTTGTAGCAAGATGCGATATGTTTTCCCTGATGGTATGTTCACTATTTTACTTTTTGACTAACAACATACATACACATACATATACATACACACACACATATAGTTATTGATGGTTTGATTTATAACTTATATATATTCGCATTTACTTTGTAGGGTTCCAATTTTAACCAGTGTTATAAATTTAGGGTTCCTTTTTGTTATTGGTTTAATTCAAAATATATATATGGTTTGATTTATAACTTGTATATACTCACATTTAATTTGTAGGTTTCCAATTTTAATCAGTGTTGTAAATTCAGGGTTCTCTTTTTTTATTGGTTTAATTAAAAAAAAAACTTGTTAATATTCATGAAACTATGTATATATTTGTCTCAGTTCACTTACCATCTAAACAAAGCACCAAATATATTCATTACCATATATAATATGCTTGTATATATAGGGTTTTATTTATATTTGTGTATATATTATGCATAGGGGGTATATACTAAGGGTTTCCACAATCTATACATATAATCAAATAAAGTCATTATTAGAGGTTCAAGGTGTCCTATTTTTTGGATCCAAACACCATGTTAGGGATTTGTGTTGGAATAGACTGGACTCCTATCATTTTCCACTTTATAACATTTTTAGTTTGAGTACATATTATTTTCACCCTAATCATATTTCAAAATGCTTCCCTCACATATCACATTTACACTCTAAACACTTTATAATATTTCCAATCTAAACACATATATACTACTATTAAATATTTGTCCACTATTAACATGTATAACTGCTTATTCCACTATGTTTCCTCAAATAATTGTTACAATTCATTCATTTTCTTTTGTCCACCATATATGTTATATTTCGGTTTATATTATAGATCGTATCTTAATAATTCTACAAGTATTGGTATTCATTGCTTGAGGTGTAGGTTCATTGAAAAATATGGAAGGTAAAAAGGGAAATAAAACATTTAGAAGGCACATAATTAAAGTGACTCGTGGAGTGAAGTTAAATTCTACACAATCTGGTGAGGAAGATACACTAATGACCAACCAACAAGATGGTGTTGAGGAATGTGCAGACCCCTCAACACATTATGGAACTAGCTATGGACATTACTCAAATAGATGACGTGTACCTAAGATATTCAAATGTTTGCAAAAGTAATTGGTCACATGATGACATCCAAAGTGCATTGGAATATGTGAAAGAAAAATATATTTTCAATGGTTGTAGTGAATAAGTGGGGAATGCCTCCTAGTAGTTTGAGGTCATGATTTCATGGTGTTACAAACACCAAATGGAGGGGGCCACGAATCATTTTAACTAAGGAGGAAGGTAGAAATTGTCTAATGGTGCAAGGGCATGGCTGATATTGGCCATGGACTTCAAGTTTCTCAACTCAAATCTATTGTGGCTCAAATCATTCAATGTATGCCTAACCCATTCAAAGATGGGATACCCAAGAGGTCATGGTGGGTGGGTCTTTGAAAAAGGCATCCTAATTTGATCATTTAAACTATAGAGGGCGTAAGCATGGATAGATAAATAATGATAAGGCCCTTGCATTATGGTATCCTTTTATGACAACTTGTAAAATTTATACAACGAGCACTAATATGGCTCTAGAAAAATTTAGAACACAATGAGACTAGTGTTTAGGCTAGTAGAAACTGTGGCATGTGGGTAATTATAAGAATGGTATCTCTAGATATGTCTCCATTTAATCTCTAAAATTAGGGAGTGGATCACATTTTTAGCATGTGCAAGTGTTGCACGATTTAATATCCCTAATTGCTATCTATTTAAATAAAAAGGTATATCAAGAATTATAGTTTTGATTGTGAGTCAGGGGCATGCATGGTAACCAGAGAACATGCCTAGATGACAAAAGAGTTATTTCTTAATTGGAAGCAATATTTTTTATTTTTTATTTTTCCTAAGTGGGGTGTCACCCAAAAATAAAGCTCTTCTTATTTTTGATGTCCATGACACCATGTGGCCTTCAAAATAATTAATGAAGCAAGGTGTTTAGGCATTTACTTACTCACCCTCCTTGCACATACCAACCATATATGTGAGTGTGTTCTCTCCATTCAAAAACAATTCAATTAACAACAAAGGACTATATGGATGTCAAACCATCCCTAAATTGAAATAAGAAGGGAAGAGCTAGCAACTCTTTCTAGCAAGGCCTTCAAATAGGCATTACCACCTAGCAATATTATTAGTGGGTTCTAAAGGACAAGAACTTAGCAAATAAATCATAGTGCACTTGAAATGGACATGAGGCCAAGTGAGGCCTTCACAATTGAAGAGGAATTAAGAAGTATAAAGTGACACCATTACAATGGAAGAGGACACATAGGTTATTACAATCAAATATTTCTTGCACATAGTTGGATATAATGATAATTAGATGAATTCCTCCAAACGTACAATGTTGATCATATCACAGATGCAACACAATGATTTAGAAGAGGAATGCACGCAATTTCATGAAATTTAATTGCATGAAAATCAAATACTTTTTGTTCAAAGTGGTTGCAATGAGGTTGTACATAGTTAACTATTCAATGGTCAATTAATTGAACCGGTAGTTGCTACAAATAGTATAAAAGGTCTAGGTTTTCCCACACAAATAAGTCAACTAGATTGGTTGAGAGAAGCAGTTACAAACCTAGGGGTAATCTCACCAAATTTCAATCAAGTGGATGCCAATCTTTCCATTCCATCAGCACCACAACATGACCCAATAGAGGTCATTCACTAATTTACAAATGCAACAAATTGAGATGTAGAGAATAGGGTAAATATTGAAGATGATAATGCTACGAGTGAACAAAATTTTGATTTTGTGTTATGCACATAAGAGGATGAGTTGTAGATAAGAAGGACACTCAATTAATTTTGAAGTATTCCAATATTAAAGGTGCAATAAATTTCACAAAGAGACTAGATTGGGGTGATTCATCTAAGTAGACAATCATAAGTTTAAACATTATATGCATACATTAATATTCTTAATGAATGAGACACATTAAATATGAATGGAAGAAATGTAACAAAGGAAAAGGGAGAAAATGAGAGAGAGGAAAACATAACAAGAAGCAAAAAATAATACTGGATAATAAACTAAGAAAACAAAAAATGGCAGAGGATAAGTCTAGGCTATGATGAGAGAAGAAGGTTCAATAGGAGCATATGAAAATTGATTGACATCTAAAGGAAACTCAAAGGTAGGTAGATCAAGCACAAAAAGATAAATGTATGAGTTCAAAAGTGTCTCCTCTACCACCCCAACATCCCATTTTAATGGATATGTTAAACATATTGTCCCCAACATTTGCAACTCTAAGCAATCCACAAGTTGGGATTGTCTCTAACTACTCATAACAGTTATAGCTAAATACAAAGGAAAATTAGGCTTTGCTTTCCTATATAGCTAGTAGCCTACAAAATGTTCCACAACCAATCACTCCAAATCCACTTGGAAGTGACTTTGATACTACACAAAATGAATGACCAGCTCCTTTTCTTGGCTTTATAGAGAATTGACTAGGATGTATGACGATATGAAGGTTTTGATGAATTTAATAGAGTTTTGGGAATCTATTATGTAGAATGTAATATATCATTATGTCCTATTTTGTTATAAAGTTTTTTCAAGTGTATCAATCTGCCAATACACACACACATATATTGACTATTGTGCAAACTATTAATCAAGTTTGTTTTAGTGAAAGATTTTGTGCAATTTGTTTAATTAGTTTCTTACATGTAGCCATCCTGCTTAACAAGCATATTGTGTAATACAAAGTGATTTATATATGTATGTATATATGTATATATACATAAAAAATACATACATACATGCATACATATGTGTGTGTGTGTCTATATTTATACATATATGAATATATAAATATAAACCATAGTTATTGGGAGTATGTTTTATATATATATTAAAGGTTCAATTTTGAATTAGTAATTTTATTTTTTATATGCCCATAGTCCAGTGATGAATTGTCGCATGAGGATGTATTTTAGTTATATCATGTGATTTCACTTACCAACACAATGGGGCAACATACATAAATTATACTACTATGTGATGACTCAATGTCCACACTCATACATTCTGATTTCAAAAATGATGACATAAGAGAATATAGACCTCCCAGACAAATAATTTAAGTTGATATCTCCTTTTTTCCTATTAAAGATGAATGCACACCAAAGTTTGAACTAAAACAAGCCAATAACAATTTGACAATATCTATATTCATAATAACTAAATGTTTACAATTTGCATTGCAATTCTTTATTTTTTATCCTCTACTCTTCTTGGATCAACCTCTTCTATTCCCTTCTACCTGTGAATTCCCCTTATCACATATTTACGCTAGCCCAATCTTCTCCAAGCAGCATTGACTCTCCTCTTCCAAAACACAACTCAGCCTCTTCATGTCTTGTTCACATTTAATTCTTCCCTTTGTCCATTTCTCATGATTCAACCTTTCTCAATGCCTCCTCCTCTAAACCTGTACTAATAATTCACATGTGGGTTTGCTTTCCTCATTCCCACTATATTCTTTCATCTATCTGGCGACAGACACAATTAATCGTGAGCAGTTTAAATTTGGTTCTCCTAACCAATCAGTGACTTCCTCATAGCTACTCTGCATCTGGCACGACCCTCTGCACATAAACAGGTTGGTTCTTGTTCAACGCCTACCCTCACTAGGATTGGCTAGCTTCCCAAGTCTTTGGATGGCCTTCTTCTCGCATATGCGGCCTGCTACCTTGCTTTAATCATCATCCCCTTTTTGTTTTTCCCCACGTGCTTCACACTCCTCCATAGCTTCTTTCATGTCTTTTCTAACCAAATTGCTTCCTGAAAAGACCATCAATCATTCTATCTTTTTATTTCTCAAGAACTGTTACCAATTATCTTTTCCTCCCGTTGGGAGGAATAGATTTTGGAGAAATAACTATGCTAGGATCTTATGCGCCAATCAAATAAAAGACACATGTCTACAGTAAGACCAAGGCCAAGAAAATAGCACTACCAACACAACCAAAAACAACCAAAATTGAAATCAAAATAGCAAGAAAAATTAAAGGAGATCGATGCCCTTGCATTAGACTCCCCAGGAGACAAAAAGAAGCATGTGCTCCTACACATGAGATCTCCAATCAAAAATCACCTTCGTTCTCTTCTTTCGTGTCTTTCAACAGCTCTCCAGAACAACTATCATGCATTCAATCTATTTTTTTTGTTTTCTTTTTCCTTGTTGTATCTCCTCCTTCGAATGTCCTTTTCATCGACAAGCCTCCAAAACTCGATCTCACAACTACATATGTCCTGTTCATCTTCTTCTTTGAAACTCTTCTCATCAATAATTTCATTCAAAGATTCAAACTTCATCAAACAAAACATCTTGAACTCCATCATTCACAACACAACCTTTATCAAAATCTACATATACAATTTCATTATTTTCCTCTTTTGCTACAATGATTTCTTGATCATTAGTTGCAACCCTCATCTTTGTATCTTTCACTATCTTAGTTGTCTTCATATTGTCATTAGAAAGTTTCTCCATCCACTCTTATTCTATCATTGAGAATTGTGCCCACAAATCTTCTGCACTCGCTGCACCTTCTTTAAATTCCATCGTTGTGATTTTTTCACCATTCATTTCTTTCCCTTCCACTACTGCTCTTACATCTACTTCGTTTTTAGCTACACCTTCTTCTTGCTCTTCATTCTGCAATCCTACATCACACTTGGCTTTCCACTCTTGCTTTCCATTGCTTTTCCTTATTTTCTCCTTAGTGAGAACTTTCTTCACCTCTTCTAGTGGATGTTGCTCACTTGACAACTCCAAATCTCTATAGGTTTTCCTTACACTTTTGTCCTCTCTTCTAAAGGCATCCACACCTTATCTTATTTTCTTCACAATCAAATTTACTGGCCACTTCAACCTCTTTGCCATGGGCCAATACCAATCACATTCTTGGCTTCTTTCCTCAAGCCTTTGCTTCACCAATAACTTACATCTCTCCAAATCTCTTCTCAATTCTACCATTTATCTTTCAAACTCTGAAGCTTGTTTCTTCATATTGTCTTTCTTCTTGATGCTTTCCTTCTTAGTATACTACTACATCTTGTGATTTTTATGTTGATACCTCACCTAGGGCTTCCCTTTTCTTGTCCTTTGCCTAGTCTTTTGGCACCCAAGTTTTCTTTTTAACCTATCAAACTTTCACACACACATACATGTCCAAAATCTCTTGAACATAATCGACTTCTCCTACCCAAAACTTTTGACTCTCCCAAATCTTTTAAGCTCTGATACCAAAATGATTACTCAACATCCACACTCATATGTTCTGATTTCAAAAATGATGAAATAAGAGAATATAGACCTCCTTGACAAATACTTTAAGTTGATATCTCCTTTTTTCCCATTAAAGATGAATGCACACCAAAGTTTGAACTGAAACAAGTCAATAACAATTCGACAATATCTATATTCATAATAACTAAATGTTTACAATTTGCATTGCAATTCTTTGTTCTTAATCCTCTGCTCTTCTTGGCTCGACCTCTTCTATTCCCTTCTACCTACAAATTCTCTTTATCACATCTTTACGCTGGCCCAATCTTCTCCAAGCAACATCGACTCTCCTCTTCCAAAACACAACTCAACCTCTTCATGTTTTGTTCACATTTAATTCTTCCCTTTTTCCATCTCTCATGATTCGACCTTTCTCAACGCCTCCTCCTCTAAACCTGTACTAACAATTCACATGTGGGTTTCCTTTCCTCGTGCCCACTATCTTCTTTCATCTATTTGGTGACATACACAATTAATCGTGAGCAGTTTAAATTTTGTTCTCCTAACCAAACAACTTCCTCATAGCTACTATGCATGTGGCGTAACCCTCTACACATAAATAGGTTGGTTCTTGTTCAATGCCTACCCTCACTAGGCGTGGCTAGCTTCCCAAGTCTTTGGTTGGCCTTCTTCTCTCATATGCGGAATGTTGCCTTGCTTTACTCATCGTCCCCTTTTTGTTGTTCCCCATGTGCTTCACACTCCTCCATAGCTTCTTTCCTCTGTCTTTTCTAACCAAATCACTTTCTTTCTTTTTTCTCGAAAAGACCATCAATCATTCTATCTTTTTGTTTTTCGAGAACCATTATTAACTATCTCTTCCTCCCTTTGGCACGAATAGATTTTGGAGCAATGACTGTGCCAGGATCTTGGCAACCGATCAAATAAAAGATACATGTCTACAGCAAGACCAAGGCCAAGAATTTGGCCCCAAGAAAATAACACTACCAACACAACCAAAAACAACCAAAATTGAAATCAAAATAGCAAGCGAAATTGAGGGAGCACAATGCCCCTACATCACTATGCCCGATAGTGTATGAAGACATGATGTAATAAATTGTTTTCATATCATGGTTCTCATTTATTTGTATTTTATTGAGAGGTTGTCAAGTATTCAATTTACACCTCATTACAAACTAGTTCAATAAATGAAAGAAATAAACAACTTGCATTGGATATATAATATTTTGTCATAGTATATACAACAATTCACAACTTTACATAAATATAATAAGATACATTACAAAATCTGTATAAGAAAATGGAAAAATACTTTACCTATCATAAGCAATCTTTAGGATAGAGTGAAAAATATTGAAACTGAGATTGGCAAAATTGTGCACATTATCGATGGGATTATGGGTATGGTTTTTGGGTAGTTGAAGCTTAAGAAGTAGAGGAAGAAGTAAGACACAAAATATAATAAGCAGGTTTCTGACAAAGAGAAGAAGACTGAGAACTTGAAGGAGAAAACACCCTGGGAGGAACCTTTGGACTCTCTATCCAAAGATTGGAACTATATTTGCTAAATAGTTTTTTCTTGTTACTTTGTTGTTTTTTTTTGTAGATTGTCATAGTGTTGGAATGGGTATCAGTTATGATGTATCTTTGTTTGTTTTATTAAAATATTTGTTTTAATTCTTTGAGATACTCTTTGGGTTCAAGGCCATTCCCTTGCTTAACTAATAAAAACTAAACATCAAAATATCCCAACAATAGTGCATGTACAACTAAAAAAATTTATACTACTAGAACAACATAAGAACATATCAGTAATAACACATAAACAATTGCATTGTAGAAATCCAACTAGTAGCCATTATAACAAAATATCTCAAAAATTATAGTATGTTAACAAACACAAATTCATAGAAATGTTTGTCATCCATATTTTCTTTTCACCTTTTCACCTCCATCCACATCTTTGACAAAACCTACATCGCAAGAAAACATTACTAATAGTTGTAGCAAACTAAAGATAATGTGTAATATAAATAGAAATGTAAACATATCCTCTAACATAAGCAAATGAGCAATAAAGATGCATTCAATTGATAAAAACCTATAATATAAAGAGAAATGTAAATCATATCATCTAAGAATTAATTAGGGTGATGCTAATTATAATGATATTATGTATCTGAACGAGAAATGCTTTAAAGTGGATAGTAATAAGAGAGCAATCCATGACAACACAAATCCTTTACCTGGCCCTTCATAACAAAATATCCTTCATGAACCCATGGATGAAATTGATAGTGTATTGCCTTAGGAATATGAGGGTTGCATAATTTCTCTCTTTTAATGGATTTTATATTTAAAAATGAATGCATTCAATTTGGTTGTTCAAAAAACATTGAATCAATAAAACTTGTATTCAATTTTTGAATTTGTAGTTGTCATTTTTGTATGAAATATGCAATGACATGACTGAATTGTGCAATATATTTATTTTGATGCCTGCTATGGGATGCTTACAACATGTATTGATTTTTAACTGAATTGTGAAATGCATTTGTTTTGATGTTCGTATTTGTCATACCCTAGTGTAAAAGGTATATGTTCATTATAATTCATGCAAGGTGATCCACCCCATATTAGTATGTTATTATCTTTATATATAGACATACATAGTGATAGATATATTATATTATACAAAGATATATTAAATTATAAATAGTCCACTTTAAATTATAATACATAGAGATATATTAATGCATGCATTTCTTATTTATATATATATATATATTGGCGAAAGGCATTATGCCTGTATATTATATCAATATAAATAGTTGATTACGAAATTGTCAAACATGGCAGTGAAAAGTATATATTATATATTATTATTATTAGATAAAGATATATTATACAAAGACTTACATAAATATAAATGTATTATATTATATACATATATTTTTACAACTAAATTATATTATATACAAATATATTATACATAGACATAAGACAAGGATAACAACATACAAAAAATAGACACAAGGAAAAACATAGAAATAGGATGATGAACCTATAACGAAGATATTAAAAATATTGCAAAGAAATAAATACACAATTAGAACACTATGAAATTGACACAAGATTTTTACAAATATGTTGTCAATGTTGTCCTTATTAGCAATACACAACTCCTTCAAGTAAATGTACAAAATTATGTAGGAACAATTACTCATGAACATATATATTTGATATACATAGATTATATATAGTGTACATATATATTATATATTTGATATATACATAAATTAAAGATAAAAAGATATTACTGAATGTATATCATATAATAGTTGAATACATTATATATAGGATAAAAGCACAAAATTGTGTCATACTTTCAACCAATTAAATAGTTTTGAGAAAAATTATATCGTCCTAAATAGTTTCGCTCAAAACCAAGTAGCATATATGTGGCACATAGAGTTTCTAGTGAAACCCTTTCATCCAAAACTATAATATATATTTTTTCCATTGTAAATTTGAAATGCGATTAAATTTAAGTGTAAGGCTTCAAGTGAAAGGGTTTTAGTTAAAACCCTTTTGACCAAAAATGTCTATGTGGCAACTTAACCCCTCTTTTGGAACAAATTAAAAAAACTCTAGTTCTTCAACTTTTAATTTCTCCAACTAGGGGTAATTTCATGAAAATCTAAAAATACCTTTTTGTCTCAAAGTCTAGAATTTAAAAAACATGTTTTTGTATTATTTTGATTAATTTTATTATAATTTTTATTAATTTTATCGTAAGTAGGTTTTTATAATCAAACAGGAGGTTAATTAGAAATTAAAAAACATATTAAAACATATCTTTTAAAAAAAAAATATGGTGCACTAGAATAGAGAAACCTCTCCAAAAGGGCATAATTTATTTTTTTAAATCATAAAAGAATTAGACAAAAGTTGACGTCCTATGAAAATTGTGACGTTCTAGTGAAGTTTGATTTTAAAACATTATTACATTTTTTCCATGTACTAGATATTGAAGTTAGCTATTTTGGTAAAATATTAGGGAAAAAATTATTTACTCTTTTTTTGTGATGTCCCATCAACCTAATTTTTTGTTGAAATTTTTAGCAATTCAAATTTTGCTCTTAAATTCATAAAAAATATATTAAACTAATTTATTTTTAAAAAAAAAATTACATTCATAAGCTTCATCAAGAGTTCTACATTTCTTTAATTTACATCATTTTGAAATTCAAAACATAAATGCCACTTTTATGCAGTCAACATTTTTTTTGAAAAAGGGGGTAAAAATTTATTCAATTAGAGAAGAGCCAAGAATAAAATGAGCAATATCAAAACAAACAAGGCCTAAAAAGCAACCAACCGACCCAAAACAACAAGTCCTCAAAACTAGAAGCACAAGAGCCTATTCAAGGACCATGACTATCCTCGTGAATCAAAATCTTCACTTTTTGGGTACACTCTATTGCAAGAATGAAGGTGTTGTCATTGATGTCAACTGGAAGTCTACTAACTAGTGTTGTCTTTGATGTCAACTATGCGATAAAGATATTGAGGATATTGAGAAAATTGATAAATAGAGTAAAATGTGTTGTGCAAGTGTTCATAGTATGCCCCGGTATTGTGCTCCACGTTCTTTCAATGTTGATGCTATGACTGTGCAGATCTTACAAATTATTCAAGGTTAATAATATCAAATTTCCACAATCCATAGTAATTATACAAATGATTTTTGGATTCAATTGTGTAAAGAATTTTTTGCATAACATTTTGGATCATACTCCATGATCCATCATCAGGATGAAAGCAGAGAGCATAAGGAGTAAAAATGCTCTCTGCTTTCGTCCTGATGATGGATCATGGAGTGTGATCCGAAACGTTATGCAAAAAATTCTTTACACAATCAAATCTAGAAATCATTTGTATAATTATTCAAGGTTGTTAGAGGTTGCTATATTTAGAATTTGGGTTTCTGGATCGTTGTATAGTGTGAAATATTTTCACCAGTGTGTGAACCAATTGTTTAGTGATGTTTTTTGTGGCCTAGGATAAATGTATTTGCTCTGCATTTCTTCTTTTGGTTTTAGGTTGTGCGGATTTGGAAAGTTGCTTATAATTCTTGTGTCTTTCTGTATTCAAGATTTTACTTGATTTGGTACATTACAGAGTGAGTTTTATTTATCAACGTGTAAGGGTTATTGGTTGTTCTGAGTTGAAGTATTTGAATGATGCAAGTTTGGATGAAGTGTTTGATAAATTTCAATTTCTTCATGAGTTACTCTTGATCATGTTCAAGTAAATTATGTTGTCTGAAACGTTCGGCTTATGGATTGATTTGAGGAAGTGTGTACTTAATGTTTATGGTGTTTTGCACAGGTTTTGGCCGACCTTGTGTTTAACACTACATGTGAGGTTTGTGAAGTGTGTTTGGATCTATTTGGGTCCTATTTAAGGACTTATGTAGGTTGCCTTTCATTCCTATCCACCGCAGGAATGTTTAGGTGCCAACCTATTTTGAATTTGTATAACGGCTAGTGATCGACATTGGAGAAAGTTTGAGGTAGAGCTTGATATAAATATATATGGTGTTGATGCAAGTGAAATAAAAGGAAAGAGTAAGAAGTAAGATAGATGCGAGTGATGTGTGTGATGTGAATTTGAGCAGAGTAGTGCAAACTTCATGTTAGGGTTCTTGAAGGTAGTGAGTTGAAGGCATCTGAAATATTTCATGCGAGACTGTGAAAGTGTGTGAGCAATTATGGTGGACTCCTTGTTCCATTGAGAAGTATCCTCTATGTAACATTCTTCTTCTATCTTCTTATATTTCTTTTTGTGGCAGTGAGCCCTGGCTGTGAACCTTTTGGACAATGTGTCCTATTCTGGCAGTGAGCCTCCTTGTACCGGTTTTGCTATTACTTATAATGTGAGCTAATCCTCACCGTGGTTTTTCCCTCATTGGGTTTTCCACGTAAATTTGGTGTTCTCTTGTGTATGGTGTTGTGATTCTAGTTTTTGTTATTTGCATTTCATGTTTAATCAAACTAATAGAATAAGGGTTTAATGAATGCTTGTGGATCTAATAATTGTTGAGGGTTTTGAAGGTTTAATTTTATACAATTGATTCGCCCCCCCTCTCAGTTGTCTTGTTTATTTCAACACACTCACCAGGAAGATTCTCCCAACCATCAACCTTCCAATCACCCCTAAACTCAGAATCCCATTTAGATAGACAATCAACAACATTGTTCCATTCCCTCAAAATATGAACAAAAGACACCACCTCCAATGAAGTGCATAATTGTTGAATATGTTGCACAATCAAAATTAGTTCCCAATTCACCCCCATCAAAGCTATGATTTTTCAACAAATTAATCATAATCTAAGAGTCTGATTTACAAATAACCTTTCACCAGCCAAGAGCACATGCCTTTTCTAAAGCAAAAAGAATTGGCAGAGCCTCCATGAGATTATTGGTCTGAAAACCTTGGTATCTAGAGAAGAGGAAGAGGACAACCCTGAGCTATCTCTCCCCACACCTCCCACATCAACATAACTTGGATTACCCCTGGAAGAACCATCAATGTTAATTTTCAAGATCCCATTAGGAGGCGAAGACCATCTACCATTTCACTAGATATTCCTACTAGAGTGTCTCCTCCCTTTTGAACTAGTCCTTCTAGAGCTCAATCTATTCAAACCAAAACCTTGCAAAACTATAGCCTCCCCAACATCCAGAGGAGATCCAACCTCAAAATTAGTTGAAATAGTCTCCTGAAGCATACCAAGAACCCGCTATCATACTTGGAACTTCATCAACTTTTTATCTTAAAAAATTCTGCGATTCCTCTCTAGCCAGATTTACCACATGATGCATTGAGGCCCAATAGTCCACACCATCTAGAGAGGGAAATAATGATATGGGGGCCTCCGCAAGGTTCTACGAAAATTAGTGAGGGAAAGAACATGCACACAAGAGTGTATCCACACCGCCCACCAAAAATTCTAGATAGAACTGGAGAAGGGACATTGGAAGAACAAATGTGAAGAAGACTCTTCACTACTACCATAAAGAAATCAAATTGATGGACCCTAAAATCCTCTCTTCAGAAGATTATAAGAGATCTATTGTGAGCAACTAACCAAAAGAAAAAGTTACACTTAGGCCAAGTGAACTTATTTTAAACATGTTTCCACCAAGGGACTTCATCCACCCCATACTTCCTTCAATCCAATTCCTGATAACCAACAGCCATCGAGTAAGCTCCTTTAGGATTAGGAGCACAAGCTAGGATATCCCTCCTCTGTAAAGAGTTACAAGCCCTACCAACTAAAATCCAAGACAACTCACCACAATCCACTTTAGAGCCCCCTAGAGGCCACAAATGGTGCTCTTTCCACTCAACCACCTCCACCTGATCCAAATGCTTCATAGTCTTGAAATTACCTACCTTCACCCATCCAGCCTCCTAAAATCGCAAGCCAAGATTCTAAAGATGAGGAAAGGTGGTCATGATTGTGGGATGACCATCCCAAAAGTCGAGCCAAAAAAGAGCATCATCACCTTTGTGACAAATCCAAAATAGGCCTTGCTTTATTAAGCTCACACCTATTTTAAGTGTGTCCCAAATCACAGACCCCTTACCATCTAGGGGGAATCTAGGAACATCTTCACCAACAACTCCTCCCAAATATTTGGTATTGAGGATTTTGGCCCACCACTGATCCTGATTAGTACACCATCTCTAGTAAAGCTTAGCAACCAAAGCCTAACTAGTAATATCAACCTGACGAAGACCCAAACCACCCTGCTGAAGAGGCCTATAAATACAATCCCAATTGACCAACCTCCATTTCTTGGAATCTAATTTGTCTACCCATAAGAATCACCTAGAGAGGGCATCAAGCTCTGTAATAAAACCTGCAGGCACAATTTGAACCATACACCTATAGAGAGGGAGCACTTGAACCACTACTTTAAGAAGCATAATCCTCCCAACAAAGGACAACCACTTGCAAGTCCAGTGATTGACATAACCCTTGAACTTATCCAAAACACTATTCCAAGTACCTCTTGGTAGAGGGGCCACAAAGAGGGGCAATCCCAAATATACAAAGGGGAGAGTACCTAATTTAAATCTCATAATATGAGCAATCCTAGATTGAATGAGAGGAGGAGTGTTGAAGAAGAAGATAGAGGACTTCCCTTCATTAATCCGATGTCTAAAAGCTGCAAGATAAATATTAAGAACCCATCTAAAATTATTTGCTTCCCTGATTTGGACAACCCCCAAGAGTGTAGTATCATCCACAAACTCTAAGCGAGACTAAGGAGGCAAGCCTCCACCCCAACTCCACCCTTGAATAATCCCCTGACTCAAATGGGCTTTTATAAGTCTTCCCAAACCTTCAACCATAATAATGAAAAGATAAGGTGATAGGGGGTCACCCTAATGAAGACCCCTAGAATCCCCCAATAAAGAGGTAGGCACACCATTAATCAACACAGAGTAAAAAGCTGACATGACACAAATCATCACCCAATTGATCCATCCTTCATCAAACCCATAAGTGTAGAGAACCATGTGGAAAAATGACCATTTGACCCTATCATAAGCCTTAGCCATGTCCAATTTTATAAACATGGCCTTCTCTCTGGATACCTCCATGGAATGAATTGCCTCTACAATAATAACAACACCATCTTGGATATGTCTACCTGCCACAAAACCTCCCTGCTCCTCCGAAATAACTTTGACTAGCCAGGGTTTCAATATATCAGAAATTAGCTTAGAGATGATCTTATAAATAACATTACAAAGGGCAATAGGCCTGAATAGATAAAAGGAATTTGCGCCTGCTCTCTTGGGAATAAGTTCCAAAAAAGTATAATTCGTGGCTTTTAATAGTTGTTTATTATTTTGTGATTCTCGCACAACCTCCAAAAGATCCCACTTGATAATCTCCCAAAAATATTGAAAAAATTTAGCAGGGAACCCAACCGCACTAGGGGCCTTACCTTTTTTCATACAAAAAAAATCTCTTCCAACTCACCCAATGAAATAGGCTGATTGAGCGTAATGTTTGCTTCCAAAGGAATCACAAAGGGAACACAAGCCAAAACTTGGTTCACATTCCCAAAATCCTCGAGAGAGTACTTAGTGAATAAGGAAGAGAAATACTGAATAACTTCCTGAGAGATGTCTCAAAAAGAGGATAGTTGGGCACCATGAGAGGAAACAATTGAAGAAATTAAATTTCTATGTGCCCTAGCTTTGACAGAGTTAAAGAAGAAGGTTGTATTCCTATCTATCATCTAAAGCCAGTCAATTCTTTAATTTTGCTTCCAAAATAATTCCTCCCTCAGTTCCCATTTAGATAAACACCTGCAGAGCATCCACTTTATCTTTGAGGGACTCTTGGGTAAAACCATAATCTCTATTATGCCTAGAGATGAAATCCAAGCGATTTTGTGTTGTTAATTTCTCCTCAAAGACATTCCTAAAACATTCTTTATTCCACTTTTTAAACTAAAATTTCAGAAATTGAATCCTCTTGATGAAGGTATACATTGTTGTCCAATGTAGAGGTAAACCTCTAAACCACCATTCTTTCATAAGGTCCAACAGAGGGCTCCTACAACCACATTAGCTGGAATTTGAACGAGGGATTTTTAGCATTATCCCCTCCCTGAGCTGAAAAATTTATAGGCCAGTGATCAAAACCCCTCCAATCAATAATTTTTGAGTAGGAGATCCACTAATTGCCAATCCAAAAACTGGAAACCAAGAACCTGTCCAACTACTCAGAAATGGAATTCTCCCCACATCTCTTGTTACTCTAAGTGAACATACCATTGAGTGGTTTTATATCAATCAAGTTCGACAAGGATATATTATCTCTAAACACTGATAGGGAGGACTTCAAATGATCTGACCCACCCCTCTTTTCATCAAGACCGACAATAGTAATGAAGTTTCAAGCCACAATCTAGGGAGCCAGGGGAGCAAGGGATCACACATACCTTATATGATCCCACAAATGAAGTTTACCAACCAAATTAGTTGGAGTGTAGACATTAGAGAACATCATGATTTCACCCAAGTCAAAACTTGAAGCAACCACGGAAAAGGAGTGCCTACCCAAAATCCACCATAGAGGGGAGACCTTTTGCTTGTCCCAAAAACAAGCTATCCCACCAGCATTGCCTTGTGCACCAATGTACTAGCATTAAAATTGCACCAAAGCTTGGATGTGAGCTTGACCATGCCCTCCATTGACAACTTAGTTTCCTGAATAAACAAAACATTAGGAGAATGAGCCTTGATCATTTCCTGAACAACATTTTCTCTAGGGATGCTATTCAACCCCCTCAAACTCCAAGAAAGAACAATAATTTTGGGGGGTTAGAAAAATGAGAGGACCAATAATCTTAACTGACCTTAAATCCACCAAATTCTCACCCATTGCTTTAATTTTGTCTTGATCTTTCTTTCTCCCCACCTTCAAAGTTTCCCTTTTTAAAGGTTTTATGTTGCAAACCCAAAGTAGGAACAATTTTATTGCTTTTACCAAGTTTCGAAGATATAGCCTTGGGCCCTGAATCTTGTAAAGCCAAATTCAGACCATCACCCACATCCTTGGCTCTACGTGTAATTTCCTCCCCACTACACTACAAAATATGATCAATGTCCATCTGAGATTCCAACCCAACATCCCCCAAATCTAGATGCTTAACCCACTGGGTTCTAAATGTACCATTTTTACCATATCTGAGCTAGGCACTAGATTCCCTTCTAGTTGATCCATGTCATCCAGAACTTCAAAATGATTGAAAGGTACATCCACATGCCTATCCTTTAAGGTTCTCTTCAAACCTCTTCCCTTGTTACGAGGCTTGACAAGAGAAAATCCCTCCTGATCAACCTCCCCACCAAAAACATGGGCCTTCCCTTTATCCAAAGAAGGAGGTGGGTGATAGGTTGTCGTTAGGTCCTAACACTTTAGTTGATAAATACATAAAGATGTCAAACGGGTAGTGTTTGAAGGCTCTATGCAATAGAAGACATCTTGAATATCTCCCTCGGGTTTCCTAGATGTTCGACAGCTGAAATAAAACTCTAAACTAAGAGGCCACTAAAATTAGAAAGCAAGAAATCATTTATTTGGAAATCTTGAAATAACTAAACTAGAAAGCAAAAAACTATAAATCTAAAAAGCATAACTAAACTAGAAAGCATGGAAATGATTAAACTAAGAAATGTATAAATTGTTGAAGAAGTAAAGCTTGCAAAGAAACTAGGAAACATTGATCCAACAAAAGATAACAATCTTAACAACTAACAAAAAATGATTTAACAATCTGAAACAACTGAGAGAAGGTGCTCTGGAACTTCAAACACTAAACTCAAAGACTACAGACTCAGCTACAACCTGCAGGATTAGTCTTAACAGAATTACACACATGAAAATAAACTTCAATTCCAATTATTATCTACTAAATGAAAGTACAAAATTAAAAGTAGAATACTTATCTATCTAATCTACAACCCCTCAAGTGGCTAGCTCTCGAGTGCTCCTATGCCTAGCTCAGATCACATACACTGGTAACTCCAAAATTACTTCATTCAAAATAACTCCATTCACATTACTCAGTAACTCTAAAGGTGGTGGGCAAAACTCATTTTATTCATATTAAGAGTGTAACTCAGAAAACATAGTGACAACATAACGATATTCTTTTGTATATTATCATTTTCAACAGTTAAATATTTATATAAGAGCAATTAACAAAATCCTCCATTTTAGTTGGTAAAGTCTTCAACTGATTGTCAACAACTAACAGACTTTAAATCCCATAAGATGAAACATTAAAAGGGCTCAACACAAGCCATAAAGTCTTTAAAATTGAAAATAACAGAAACTACAAAAACTTAGTCCATAATGTATGCTCCTAAAGTTTCGGTACCCATTCACTTGTCTTCAATGGTGTTGAATTCTGTGTTAAACCTCTTTGACAGGCATGATAACTGATTATGGAAGTTGACCTGTGCAATGCTAAAAAACTAAACCATTAAGTCAGCGCAGGTTAGCTTATTTTGACTAATTTCAAGAAATAAAGATCGTACGCCTTTTCACAAAAAGAAAGCAATTACTTATCCTAAAGATAATTAATTGGTAGGGTAAGGATGGTTGAAAGATGCGAGGTTAAGTATTTTGTCCATTATATTGATGAGGTTATTTTTACCTCATCAATGGGCAAGAAGGAAATTTGGAAGAAGTTGCACCCGCAAATCCCCCAGAAGAATGGAGTTTAGGAAATTTTCTTGTAAAGGTGCCCATATTCATGGAAAATTTGGTAGCGAAATGGAAGAGCCTCATAATCCAATTGTTGTATCCAAGAAGTGGACCTAACCTAAATTTCCATCAAATCTAGCAAAGGTTTAGTGAAATCAATTTCAACACATATGCGAGCAAATGAAATTACCTTTCTATCCTGCATTTGTTGGGACAAATCAACCGACTTTCCCAGAAGAAGGGAAATCATGTGCATGATGTCATTCCTCTAAAAATCCAGGAGTAGCCATGGGAGTCTCACCCAAACCAAAACCCTTGACGAAAGTTCTTCAGTCAGATTAACCTCTATATGCCAGGGTTTAATGAACAACCCTGCCTGATTGTAGAAATACGTGCCCCCTTAAAAATATTTATTCTAATCAATCATGTTGAAGAACACCACCACAAAATAGTTATTTGCAGCTTGCAAAATTTCCATGTCTCCTTTAGGATTTCGTGTCTTATGGGCCCACGACTCCAGAAATGGGAGAGAGACACAAATAAGCATAAACATACAAATCATAGCATGGTTGCTCAAATAGTTATCCTCCTCCGCCACCGGATCCTATTGGATCATTGAAATAGGTTGAGATGAGCTCCTCTCCAGACACCCATTATTTTTTAAAGTATGCATACATTTGCCCTGCAAAGGCCTCTCACCATTTAAAGCCTTACCTAGAAAATTCATTGTATTGGCATTATTAGAGGGAGAAGACACAACTCCCATTTCCATTTCCGGAAAATATAGGTTCACATGCCCTCTCGAACCTAAGCTAGAATCCATGCAAACTTAAACTGGATAAATAAAAAAGAGAAAAAAAGAACCCATGATTAAGCAACAACAAAAACTCCCATAGTTTGCCAAGATTCCACCCTCAAACTACAAAATAAAACCCACCCACCACACAAAAAAACCCACAACCTTCAAGAAAAACCACACACACATGCAAGGTATGAAGGCATGCAAGTTGTAACCATCTATAGGCCGCACGCCTGCAGTAGGAGCTTCACCACTCGCCCACGTGCCTTCATTGTTTCATTTTCCTTTTCAAACATATTCCTATGTAGTCAAAATTTAATTTTTATTTGTGTTGGTCATTTATTTTATAAAAGTGTGACACAAATTTGTGCTTTTACCTTATAATATTATGTAGCAATATAATATACATGTGTATTATGCAATACATATATAATACTACACTAATTAGGCTCATATTGGACACAAAGTCTATAATATGTGTGTGTAACATATATAATGTTAGCGAATGAAATGGTCACTTGAAACAAATCGATAATTTTGACTCTAAATTACCCAAAGGCACTGAAACGATTGCTAACAGCTCTGGAAATATCACAATTACATTTGCGAATTTCCTCTGAATTTTGGAGGTATAGCTCCCTCTTATGATCTTCAATGAATTTGAAAAGATTGAAAATAAAACTAGAGTGTGCTTTTAACCAGAAAGCAATAATGTTCAAACATCAGTTCATAAATATGATACTAACGCGGATGTGAAAACAGGAAGCCATAATTAATCAATGCAAATATTGAAAAACCTATGACTGATAAAACATTACAGATGAATTCATACTGTAATAAATGGATGTCATCAAGTGCATCTCACAAAGAAGATAGAACTCTAACACACATGATACAAAGATCAATACGCTAAGCATATCATTCAATCCATAATTCAAGGATTACAAATCTTTACAACATGAATGAATTAATATCAAATTCCTCCTCAAAAGTGCAACCAAGTGCCTTTTTCAGAGAGAGACAATGAGACCCCTTCTCCATTGGCTTAATCATATATATATAGCCAAAACATTCCCTCAAACCAATGCTAAAACCGTTACTAAATCTGGCGTCTTCTTGTCTTCCATCGTCTTTTTAGGGACTACTAAAGATCAATCAAAATAATTAATCTGGAAATTGAAAGCGCATCGAGCAAGAAAACTGATCTTATTTACACCAACGACTGCCAAATAACCTTCACACAGACGAATAATTAATGAAGCCTTTGGAGAACACCATATGATAGCACGTGTTAACTGCCAACTAAGGGTATGATTTAATGTTGGTTTCAAATCAACCATTAATTCGAACCAAGTTATCATTCCAACAAATCTAAGAGAGAAAGTGCCAATGTTTGACCAACCTTTTATAAATTTGACCAACGTTGCCACTCTTCATCATTCAGAAGCATCCAACATGGCGAGCACTCATAGTGATGGCGATTCTGCAAAT
Organism: Sequoia sempervirens; assembly: GCA_007258455.2. NCBI lineage: Eukaryota > Viridiplantae > Streptophyta > Pinopsida > Cupressales > Cupressaceae > Sequoia > Sequoia sempervirens. The sequence goes on along the minus strand of VDFB02334583.1, from coordinate 39,853 downwards.
AATTTCATTGTTCTAGAGGAGATTGAATGCATTCCATTGTTCAGGCAACTGCCAAATCAACTGAAAGAAGTTTTTATGATACAAAGTGAAGTGGAAGAAGAGGTGCTTCGCAGTATCCTAGGCGAAGCGTTTATGAGCTAGGCACATGTACACAACACCACCATGTAAGAGTGTATTGTGTACACAGTCATCAGGACCTCTGGTCACCACGACTGGGGTGTTAGAGCATTATAACACCTGGTGAGGCCTGAAGTCCATCATCGTGACAATGTAGCTATCCTTGGGCTCAATCACTATCCTCAAAGTGGACTGGTAGGTGATGCCATTTGTATAGCGTCAACTCTTCAGAATGAGACCATGGAGGAAGCGATTGCTCTTCTTTGTGTGAGAATTATGAGGAATGATATGGGGCTCTTTGCCCATTCTTGCAATCACATGATAACCTGCTATCCCCTGCTCAGCTCAAACACCTCCAAACTATGATTGAGGGCATCTGAGTCCTGATGTTTGCTTTGTGTGTGTGAACAAGAATATCTCTTTTTTTTCTTTTGTTATTGATATCTACTGGGTAATCAAATCACCCAATAAAACTTGTTGTTCATTGAACTTGATAAAACACTGCTTGGGTTTCAAAGACTTTGAGGAATGTCGCCCATAACATAACTTGTAACATAAGCTAATAGACGACTTCTGACAAATGGGAATTAATCACACAGGTCACCAACATGCAAAATTTCTCTTTAGTAAAGTAATAGGTTAAGGTAAAGTCATGAACACTGCTTATACCTAGGGAATTAAAACATAAGCAGCGAGGTGGACAATTAGCAAAACTAGCGAAAATACCGCCTAGGTTCGAGATGAGTAATAAAACCTCCCTTAATGTAAGATTTTGACATAAGGCATAGTAAAGCAAAGCAAAGAATCGAATTTGAGATAATAGTGGCTCTGATTGGGGATAAGGATTGCAAAGGACACAAAGAACCCAATACATATACATATGACCAATCTTTATCCACTAGGCACAAAGTCAGGAGGAAAAGGAAACCAAACACAAACAACAAGCCAAAAATGAACACACCAAAATTGCAACTATTTACAAGGTAGGACCAACCTGTCGGAAATGGGAAGGAAAAGGTAAAGCAATCATACGAACTTGTTCACTGGCTGAGAGAAGAATAACCCACTCATGAAAATACCTACTTTTTTGTAAATCCTCTGAAGAAAACCAAGAAATATAAACACCCCCACATTGATACAAAAGAAAATGCAACCACTTTCAAACGATCCTCCAAAAATCCATTTTTTATCAAAAACTTATTTTTTTCTGCCATTTAGTTGACACTAAACCCTCCTTTATTAATTGTTTTTCATTATTAAAACTCGTCAGACCAAATGTATCCAATTCTAAGGAGGAGAAACTTGGCATATTATCATTCTCTTCCTTTGATGAGGGATTAATGATTTCCCAAATGTTCTCATGGTTATAACCTTCCTCTATCATTGAAGAACCCAATTTTGCTTTCGACATAGATAGGTGAGCAAAATAATTCTTAAAGAGAGGATTATCATATATTGCAAACTTGTCAAAAATGAATAGAGGATTAGCATTAATTGACCACTCCATATTTTCTTGGGAAGTACCATATGTGAGACCTCCATTTTCCTCTAGATGAAATCATTTTGTCTCATTCGTCGCTTCTTCGAAGGAGAAAACTTTGTATTCAGGGAAAAAAAGGGAATTCGACACCAAATCCTTTAAATCGACCTTAGAAGAGAAATATTCATTCTTGAAGTGAAAGGGAGAGATGATTGGCATTCCCTTTTGTGGCGTATAATCTTCATCATCACTAGATGAACTTAGTTCACTCTCACCCTCAAACGAGGTATATAAATTGAAGGCCTAATCATTGCAATATTGGTCTTGCCCTTCATTAAACTGTTGCATGTGGCAAAAAATCGTCAAATTAATATCTTCCGCAGTCGAGTGAGGAGATTTTACCTCTTCATGGAATTTGATTAGGAATTCAGGAGATAACTTGCAGCTGACCTCAGGCTTCGCACTATTACTTGGTTTCCAATTTCCCACAGCTATAAATTCATCCTCAACACTTATTTGCTTCTAATTGGGTTCTTTCAATTCCTTGAATTTTATCTCTTTTGAGGATCAATTGAATATTAGGATCCAAAGCAGAAATAAATATGTGAAACTGGATCTCCTCACTGGGTCTTTCTGGAACAGGAATTCATTGAAGCAATTGATTGAAACGGTATACAAAATCCCTCATTGTTTCGGGCTTATCCTTCTTGATCTGAAAGAAAATTCGTAGGGTAGCCACGATATTGACTGGAATTTTATAACGTTGGAGAAAATTTGTTTTAAGAATATTCCATCCCATGATGCTTCCCTTTTCAAGTCCCCTGTACCACTCTGTTGCCTTCTCAATTAAACTATCAATGAAAATTCTCACAAAAACATCCTCTTTTTGAATTCCCAAAATTCCACTTACTGTAGTCATAGCCAGGATGTGTCCTTCAAGATCTTGTTCATTTTGACTATAAAATTTAGGAAACCATTTCCGGGAACCATTGGGTAAGTCATGATATTGTGACAAGGCAAGAGGGCCAACGCGATTACACCAAATATTTGAGGCCATGGATGATTAGAGTCACCAACTCACAAGGGAGTAAAAGGAATAGGAAAGAAAATTACTGAGTCAATTTCTGAGTGGTGGGCAAGCCGAAGGTGGATTCATAGGTTGAGGAAGGGGCGGGCCTTGCAGATGATGGAATGGTTGATTAGGCTAACGATCAGGATGATGGGGAGGATTGTTGTAGTACACAGATACCAACCTCAGAGGGCATTCTACTACAGGTGCAGGTGGGCGCTGGACCAAATATTCCTCTTCTTCCAAGGCAAGATTCACTCACATATAATATGTTGTGTTCCTCCTATATCTCCAGGCAATCGTATTCAATTATGAAACAATGTCTTCTTGTTCTGCTCCTACCTAATCTAAATCTAGCTAGAAAATAGGAAACACATCATTATGAAGAAGTACCATCTTGCCGCATGATGTGATAGATGTCAGATATTTTCAATCAATTTGATTTTCCCCAATGAAGTCACCAAAAATTTGTTAGTGAATGAAATGGTCACTTGAAACAAATCGATAATTTTGACTCTAAATTACCCAAAGGCACTGAAACGATCGCTAACAGCTCTGGAATGTTGCAATTACATTTGTGACTTTCCTCTAAATTTTGGAGGTACAACTCCCTCTTATGATCTTCAATGAATTTGAAAAGATTGAAAAATAAAACTAGGGTGTGCTTTTAACCAGAAATCAGTAAGGTTCAAATGTTAGTTCATAAATATGATACTAATGTGGATGTAAAAGTAGGAAGCCATAAATTTAATCAATGCAAAGATTGAAAAACCTATGACTAATAAAACATGACAGATGAGTTCATACTATAATAAATGGACGCTGCCAAGTGCATCTCACAAAGAAGATAGAGCTATAACACACACAATACAAAGATCAGTACGCTAAGCATCTCATTCAATCCATAATTCATGGATTATGAATCTTTATAGCATGAATGAATTAATATCAAATTCCTCCTCGAAAGTGCAACCAAGTGCCTTTTTTTAGAGAGAGATAAAGTGAGACCCCTTCTCCATTGGCTTAATTATATATATATAGCCAAAACATTCCCTCAAACCAATGCTAAAATCGTTACTAAATTTGGCGTCTTCTTGTCTTCCATCATCTTTTTGGGGACTACTAACGATCAATCGAAATAATTAATCTGGCAATTGAAAGGGCATCGGGCAAGAAAACTAATCTTATTTACACCAGCAACCGTTAAATAACCTTCACACAGATGAACAATTAATCAAGCCTTTGGAGAACACCATATGATAGCACGTGTTAACTACCACCTAAGGGTATGATTTAATGTTGGTTTCAAATCAACCATTAATTTGAACCAAGTTATCATTCCAACAAATCTAAGAGAGAAAGCACCAATGTCTGACTAGCCTTCAATAAATTTGACTAGTGTCACCACTCTTCGCCATTCAGAAGCATCCAACATGGTGATCACTTAGAGTGATGGTGATTCTGCAAATGATTTCATTGTTCTAGAGGAGATTGAATGTAGTCCATTGTTTAGGCATTTGTCAGATCAACTAAAAGAATTTTTTGTGATACAGAGCGAGGTCGAAGAAGAGGTGCTTCACAGTATCTTGGGAGAAGTGTTTATGAGCTAGGCACATGTACACAACACCACCATGTTAGAGTGTTTTGTGCACATAGTCATTAGGACCTCTGGTCGTCGTGACTGGGGTGTCAGAGCATTAGAATGCTTGGTGAGGCTTGAATTTCATCATCATGTCAATGTAGATATCGCTGGGCTCAGTCACTATCCTCAGAGTGGACTGGTAGGCGACACCATTTGTATAGAGTCAACTATTCAGAACGAGACCATGGAGGAAGTAGTTGCTCTTCTTCATGCAAGAATTGTGAGGAATGACATGGGGCTCTTTGCCCAATTCCTGCAATCACATGATAACCTGCTATCCCTTGCTCAACTTGAACACCTCCAAACTGTGATTGAGGGCATCCAAGTCCCAATGTTTGCTATGTGTGTCTGAACAAGAATATCTCTTTTTTTGCTTTTGTTATCAACATCTACTGGGTAATCGAATCACCCAATTTTGTATTGCCAATGCAATGTATACACACACACACACACATATATATATATATATCTTTTGCTATCTCTATGTTACTGTATGCATGGCTTTGTTCATTTTCTTGTTCATATCAATTAGATTTTCTTCATGTAATGCATTGATTTGTAAATCAATATTCACTACTTTTCATTATGAAAGCACTTCCAGGCGGGAAAATGAGTTGTTCATTGAACTTGATAAAACATTGTTTGGGTTTCAAAGACTTTGAGGAATGCTACCCATAACATAACTTGTAACATAAGCTAACAAACAACTTCTGAAAAATGGTAATTAATCACACGGGTCACCAACACGCAAAATTTCTCTTTAATAAAGCAATTGGTTAAGGTAAAGTCATGAGCATCGCCTAGACCAAGGGAATTACAACATAAGTGGCGAGGCAGGGAATTAGAAAAACTAGTGAAAATCCCACCCAGGTTCGAAATGAGTAATAAACCCCTGCCTAATGTAAGATTCTGACATAAGGCATAGTAAAGCAAAGCAAAGAATCAAATTTTAGGTAACATATAAATAGCAATACACGATGAAGAATGTGTAAATTCATATTACAGACTTTATGTCCAATTGGAGCCTGATTAGTGCATAAATATCTTTGAGTGAAGATATAAAGGACCACATTAAATTTGACATTTGAGAAAGTTACATATCTTTGACATATTCCTTTAACCAAAGTTGTGAATGCAAAGAATTCTCAATGTATATCTTTTTTTTTTCGTTTTGTAATCTTATGAAAAACTATATAGCTATGTTTTGTTTTGTAGTATTTTTAAAATAGAGGATTCTATGAACTTCTCGAGCATTGTGTGTGACTACTACAATGGAAACCTCCACATTCATCTTACACACATCTTCTCCATACCATCACAGAGTGAAGAGAATCCAATTTGAGAGATTATTGGAGAAAAAACATCTATCACATGCCCATGTACATGATGCAAAGATATTATAATTGTTTCTTTATAATGTGACGAGGAGGATGGGTGAGGTCCATCGGTTTGAAGTAATAATTAACGTACGTGCTTGTACCACTTTTAGAAGTGAGGCACTTACTACTATGAGAAAACTGAGTTCTAATTTTTCTGTTGGTTTGGTAGGAAATGCCATATGCATTGATTGCAAAGAAAAATGAAGAATTGAAGCAAGTTATCCCTCTCCTAATAGAAGGGCTCACTATAAACAATATGAAGATGTATGCTTTCTACATGACACATCAAAATGACCTTTTACCCTCTACATATATTGAGAGACTTTAGGAGATTATTTTAGGTTTGTGTAGTGTCTTATATTAAGGAACTCTATCTAAATACTACATTGTGTATATGGTATGTGATCTTTTTTGGATGGTTAATAGAAATGATGGTTAAAATTCAAAGCTATAAACTGTGAATCTTGAATTTATACAAGTTAATAGTGAACAAAAGCATATGACTGAATTGTAATAGTTGTTTGAGGAACATAGTGGCAAAAGCAGACTTTTTGATAGTGGACAACTATTTAATAGTAGCATATATGTGTTCAAATATTATAAAGATTTCAAAGTACATATGTTATATGTGAGGGAAGCATTCTAAAAAAATGATTAGGGTGAAAAACAATATGTGTTTAGATTGCAAATGTTATAAAGTGGAAATTGATAGGACTACAGTCCAATCCAATACAAATCACTAACATGACATCTAGAACCAAATAACAGGGCATTGTGAACCTTTATACATATTGTGGAAATCTTTAATGGATACCCTTTGTCAATAATATATACAAATAGAAAAATAAAACCTTATATAGACAAACATATTGTAGACATGCAAAATTAACATTCTGCATTTGATCATGTTCATTCATCAACCGAACTAGACGTTGCATTAGGACCATTCATCACTTTCATCCATTCATTAAATAATCTCATTTATCAAATAAGCATTATCATTCAACCTTCATCTTGCATCATCCATTTAATTAAATAAATCAGGACTTTATTTTAAATCAAATCCAAATCATACTTCCATCATTTTCTAAATTCAAATAAATCAATTATCAAAGTCTTGAAAGTCAAATAATCTAATCAGCATTAAATCAGCATAATCATCATCTAACCCTGATTGAATGTTAATCCCATCCCACTTGCATTATCTAGATCTAGCCACTTGCACAATAAATCAATTTTATTGATTTATTAAAACACTCATTTTCCCTCAACATGACAAGTCAAACATGGCATTTATTGTTGTTTTTCTTGTCCCCCTCTCAAAATTTATTGCAAATTTGAATTCAAAATTTCTCCCTCTCATGGGCACTCTTCCCAAATCTTGCACAACCATTGACCATTCACCACTTGACAAGTGTCATCTTCTCATTGGAGGATCTTTAGTCCCACATTCACCATCTTGGCCAATCTCTCATCAAGAAAATCTATAAAATAGGGCCTTTATTCTCATTCATAGATCCACAATTTTATGCAAGGTTACTCTCTTCATTTGAGATTTGATCTTGTTCATCATCACTCCACCATCTTCATAGCATTTTCAATTTGAGCTTGATCAAGGGTTGGGAAAGGGTCACTAGCACATGTGACACCAATCCAACTATGGAATAGCTAGCTTGCTTTTGTTTTCTTAATGCTTTAGTCTTTTTATCATCATTTGTGGCATTTTGAAAGCATTTGCAATGTATTTCATAGAGGTATTTTGATAGAGTTTGCAAGGCACTAACCCTTTGTTTGAAGTTTAGTTGTTTGCAGATTTTAAAAGGATACCTCACATATATATGATAATGAATATGTATGGCGCTTTGCTCAATTGGTAAGGAAAACAAAAAAAATATATACACATTTTCATGAATATAAACGAGGCTTTTTTAAGTTAAACCCGTATCAAAAGAGAACCTTGAATCTATAATGGTGGTTAAAATTAGAACCCTATAAAGTAAATGTGTACATACAAGTTACAAATCAATTTTTTTTTTTTATATATATATATATATATTGAATGTTTAGATGGTAAGAAAAATGAGCCAAATATATACATAATTTCATGAATATAAACGAGAATTTTTAGAATTAAACCCATATCAAAAGAGAATTAAATTTGGAACCCTACAAAGTAAACATGAATATGTATATATGTATGTATGCATGTATGGTGCTATGTTTAGATGGTAAGAGAAACAAGACAAATATCTACACACTTTAATGAATATAAATGGAGATTTTTTGAATTAAACTCGTAGCAAAAGAGAACCTTGAATTTGAATTTATAACATTGGTTAAAAATTGGAAACCTACAAAGTAAATGTGAAGTTTGACACACACACACACAATGATTATGTATGTTGCTTTGTTCTATTGGTAAGCAACTCAAATATAGGTAAAATACATTGTCGCGTCACAATGATTTGCCGAACTATCATATTATCCACTATTATAACAAACTATACAATTAGTTTGCATCATCGTAAAAATATATACCTAAAAAATTTGATGGTATTGGATTATACATGTTTTGTTGATTATATCACCTTGAAAAGGGCAATGGGTTTTTGAGAATGATGTCCTAAACGATTTTCGTATATATAAGGTTAATGTAAATTCCAACCTAGGTATAGACATGGATTCTATGAAAGAAACCCTCAATATATACAATTTATTGAATTTGTATTATATGAAACTGTATTCAAAGAAAATGAATCAAAGTAGCTATCTGTATAATGATGGGAGAAAGATACGATTAATGGAGTAGAAAAATCAACTGAACGAATGATGGAAGTCACATGGTGAAAAAGTTGAAAAATTGTAAGACTCAAAGAAGTCACAAATCAAACAAGTACATTGTTTGCAAATTGAAAGGAGAAATGATGGCTTGACATTACTTGAAATACCCATGGAGAGGATTCAATAGATAGATTACATGATGGAGACTATAGGCAGCTGAGAGTGATGCTTGATGAATATTGCTTGGGGAATAATCTCCTTCAACGGATATATATTGTATTTTAGTAAGAGTGCAGTTCGTGCCAATGCAACATTTAGAATGTGGTGTTTCATATAGGAAAACAAGTTGCAATTGTTAATTAAAATTAAAATATGATTTAAAAATATGGTGCTAAACCACCATACATATATATATGATTTTTTTTGGTGATGGTACAAATTGGTTACTAGGGTGTGTATGGGTGGATATTGGACGACACTTCTAAATGATCACTTTTTGACCTTTGTGCATATAATGAATCATACTGCGTTCATCGTGACTGAAATAATAGATTTGAGCTCTTAAATCAAATGTAAAGAAACTTAGTTTTTTTGGTTAAAATCTGATGAACCATTTAAGAATTTATAATGCGCAAAATTAGAATGTACGGTTCTATGGATCCTTTCTCCTAACTTCATAAAATTTCCGAGTTAAAAAATTTAAGCTTGCCCTACAATCAATTCATAGGATAAAAATTCTCGATAGTAGTGCCCTTAAACATTTTAAAAAGCTCTCTGCATGGAACCGCTAGGTAAGAGGTAATTCAATATAAATCTCCAATTCTAAATGATCACTTTTTGACCTTTGTGCATATAACGAATCGTACTGCGTTCATTGTGACTAAAATAATAGATTTGAGCTCTTAAATCAAATGTAAAGAAACTCAATTTTTTTGATTAAAATCCGATGTACCATTTAAGAATTTACAATGCACAAAATTAGAATGAACGGTATTATGGATCCTTTCTCCTAACTTCATAAAATTTATGAATTAAAAAATTTAAGCTTGCCATACAATAAATTCATAGGATAAATATTCTCATAGCTCCCCTAAACATTTTAAAAAGCCCTCTGCATGGAACCACTAGGTAAGAGGTAATTCGATATAAATCTCCAAACCTGGTTTGGCATCGGAACCCTTCACCTCGGGAACTTGTTATGTAAAAAGCTATTTTTCAGAGAAGAGTTTTCAAATGCTCCATTTTAATGAATTAATTTGTAAATGAATGAGCTTTAAGGAAAGTTCGGCAGAGCAGGGAAGCGGAACGGTCATTTTATCACAGATGTCTGTCTGAACTTACATAAATAATTTCCTCTTCAGCACAAAGCAGGCGGGTGCCAAAAACTGCTGTTACTTATCTACAAATAATCACTACATTATTTCATATAATACTTTTCTTCACGAATTATATTTCAGCCAGAGCAGAAGAATTTCCCATGCCTTGCATTTTTCTAGTTCTGAGAAATAGTAGAATCAGAAGTAAAATATGATGGCAAACGCCCCCCGATTGAGTGTGAACGAGAAAAAGTTCATTTTAGAGGCTTTGCAACTCGAACAAAGAATTGACGGACGTCGCCCTTTCGATTTCCGCAGACTATCAATAAAGTTTGGCAGGTTTGTTTGCTGTTTCTGCTTTTTTGATCACCATAGCTTTAGTTTAACGTGGCTCTTATGTAGAAAAGAACACGCATTGGTATTTAATTGAAGATTGTTAGGAAGAACGGAACAAACTGCAAGTTTGGAGCTTAAACACTAATTCTTAACGAATAACTGAAATGAGAAATCTAGCATGCCAAACCCTAGTTTGGATTGTGGAATAGGTGCTTTGAATCTCAATGTACAAGTTTATTCGTTGGTATTTAATGTTGAATGCGGGATTTAACAGAGAAATCTAAAAACAGAAAGGAAATTGTTCTTTTGAACTCAAAAACTTAATGCTGGATGGGTAAAACTGAAATGGCAAACTCTAATTTTACTGATTGAATTTCTACTTTGTGTTGGAAAAACAATCCACATTCCTCATTTCAAAGTGTATCTCAGTGGTAAAGTGCTCTGACACCTCAGTGGTAGGTTCTATGTTTGAGCCCTAGCTGTTACGTGTAAAATGACATGGTATCAGAGCCAGAGTAGTGAGCCCATCCGAAGAAGTGTTGGTGATGGCGGGAGGAGGTGTGTTGAGTGCATGTGAAGAACAATCCACCTGTTAACTGCTAATGGGACAGTATCTCATGGGTAGAGCACCTCAGCATCTTAGTGGGTAGTCCTATGATTGAGTCTTTGCTAGTACATGGAAAAGAACACTATGTATTTGAAAATGTAAGCTTATATGCTGTCAAATATACACCTTGTAATGTAAGCTTATATGCTGTCAAATATACACCTTGTATTAAAAGTATAAGCTTATATTTTGGTATTCTGCCCACAGGGAGGATGGTTCTGCTGAGGTGCAGTTAGGGCAAACCCATGTCATGGGCAATGTGACAGGACAGGTGATTCGGCCTTATCGTGACAGGCCAAATGAAGGAACAGTTTCTGTGTTTACTGAGTTTTCTCCGATGGCTGATCCTACATTTGAGGTTGGGCGTCCTGGGGATTTCGCTGTTGAACTAGGGCGCATAGTTGACCGAGGTTTAAGGTAATAATTTTCCTTATTTTTTTATGATGGTCTGTCTATGCTCTTGGTCGGTGGCTGTCTGCTCCCTTAATATTGAGAGTTTGGTTTGATGTGGGGCTTTTTCATTTTCTAGTCATGGGGTCACAATGTCACCCTTCTTTGCTTGGTGCACAATTCACATGTTTCTTGGTTAATGTCTATGCATGCACACTTTGGTCTTTCATATGCATGTGTTGATATACTGCTGACCTGAAAATGAATATTTCCGTACTCATGGAATAAGTTTTGCAAGTCTTGTGTTTTTAATGAGGTGGTTGTTCGCTAGGAGGTGGTGCCATATTTGACCATGCTGACATTATTATTTTTCAACTTTCTCTTTTATTATCTCTAGGGTTGTGCTTGTTTATATTAGAGAATGTAAATAGAACTATTTCTTAACTGACTTCTGTAAAACTGCAGGGAAAGTCGGGCAATAGACACAGAGTCGCTTTGTATACTGGCAGGAAAAGCAGTCTGGGGGCTACGGGTTGACCTTAATATCCTAGATAATGGAGGGTACTGTTTTTCTTTAAAGTTCAAATAAAAAACTATGTGACATAATTCAAGATCATAACTGTTTGAGCTTCTTTGTCTTTATGGATTTGCAATGGTTATCTGATAAGGGTAGTATTTCAGGAATCTTGTGGATGCGGCGAATGTTGCTGCATTAGCTGCATTGCTGTCATTCCGTAGGCCTGAGTGTAGTGTGGGGGGTCAAGATGGCCAGGAAATCACTATTCATCCACCAGAGGTTAGCTTATTATAATATAGCAGCCATTTTATCAATGTTCGAGGTTGTATTAGTTTCTGTCTGTTTCTTTGAAGGGAGTTATGATTTAGAATTTCCTATTCGCCAGTTAAGATAGGTACTATATTTGGCAGATAAGAGAACCTTTGCCACTTATAATTCATCATCTACCTATTGCCGTGACATTTGCTTTCTTTGGTGAAGGAGACATGGTGGTAAGTAAATGTTATTCTGAACTCATCTTTAATCTCCAAGTCCTTTATATATGCCATCCTTATACACTCTAATCTGTAAGTGGACTTTGTGTTGAATCATTAGCCATCCTGTCTAGTCTTGCTATAATTTTGCAGTTTCATGCAGGTATTAGATCCAAACTACAAAGAAGAATCAGTGATGGGTGGACGAATGACCATCACAATGAACACGCATGGAGATGTATGTGCAGTTCAAAAAGGAGGTGGTGTTGGTGTTAGTCAGAGTGAAATAATGCGATGTTTCCGTGTTGCTTCTGTGAAAGCAGCTGACATAACAGCTAAGCTAAAAGAATGTGTAAGTGAATTCTTATTTCTTTTTGTTTTTCTATTTATTTCAATGTTTGCCTGTAGTCCCAGCTTGAGTGACTGTTTCAGCTTCAAACAAAAGCAAGGGTTGCTAGAACTCAATCATTAATTTTTTTAAAGTCACACTGTTATGCCATAAAATATCTACTAACACATATTGATTTGTTTACTTGCACACAATCTCTTTCAGAGGTTCCAGATGGCGGCATGCCTATGCCTAACAATAGAGTATTTTTTCAATATAAGAACAACAGCCCAAAACCTAGGAAATGATTGTTAGTTTATTGAAAATGGGCATCAGGATGGAAAACTTCCTGGGGTGCCATGGAAAATATTACCAGTGGGGACAGTCTTACAGGACTTTCTAAAGATTGCTCCATCAAATTCATTAAGTTGAGTTAGTACTTGAAATGTGGTCAGGTTGATCTGCACCTCATTTTTTTCCAAACAAATATGGAGGCACAAAAAATGGATATCCAGTTAGGGGGAAAGGTACACCCATACCTAGATGCCATGGTTTACCTTTGCAACTGCTACAATGCAGAAAAACACTTTAACTTTGCATCTGGGAGGATTTGGGCTGTTAAACATGACAGACTTCTTCATCTTCCATATTTTCCACAGAATCTGAAAGCTATGAGTTTATTAGGTGGACCAGACTATGCTTGGGCCAGTTGGTCCAAATTCACAGTTCGGAAGCTTGAAGATAGCTTTCTCTGAAGATCAAGCAAGCTCCAGAGAAGGGTGGCTTCTCTACCTTGACATACTGCTCCTAATATATTTGCCAAGGAGGAAAGGGAGAAAGATTATGTCGCAGCAGAAATACGTGTGGGGTGATGCACTGAGATAGTCAATCTGAATCAGTTGAGATGAATTCAAGCACAAAACATGTTAAGATATTTCTTTAGAATAAAGGTAAAAATCAATTAAATATCAGATCACTTTGAGGGGGCAACCTTTAGAAATCAGAATATAATAATATGAATTCAATATTACAACTTATGATGCTTAGGGAGAGCCTTACTCTTCCTTATTTATAGACATAATTACATAGTTGCCGCGAGACTGGTACTGGTACTGGTACGGGAGACTGGTACGGGTACCGGTACGGCATTTTTTGAAAATAGGAGACGGGGGTACTTGGAGACGCCATTTTTTTTTTAACATAAAAATTAATAATATATAGAAAATCTGAAAATATAATGACATTGAACTTTCAAAAACAATAGCAGTAGTAAACTGTAAAGTTAAGAATAAACATTAACTTTAAATACACAAAATTCAAATCCAAATGTCGTTGTCACATTACATATTCAATTACATATTGAAAATCAGAAATATTGATAGTTCGATTGGCTGATATGCAAACAAAAAACAAAAATCAGAAATCTATCTGATATCTCATATCATCTACATCACATCAATTATCAATATCATCCATGTCAAGGTCCTCAGTTATGAGGCTCTCCAAATACTCATCACTCTCTAACTCAGGTTCCTCTGATGGTAGTAGAACTGGGGGTAAATCAATAAGGCCATCTGGTTCAACCGCTTCATCCACTATGGCTGCAACATCTTCATCAGGTGAAATTTGGTCCCATTTTGCTGAAGGACCCTCATTGTATGTAGGATCTACACGAGAGAGAAGGCGAAGTGAGCTATGAATGTACACCAGGTTCTCTGCTTTCTTTGACCCCAATCGGTTCCTCTTTAGTGAATGAATAAAACCATAAGTACTCCAATTTCTCTCACAAGATGAAGAACTGGCTACTTGTGAGAGTAATCTTATTGCAAATGATTGCAATTCAGGTGTTTCACCTCCATGGTTCCACCACCACTCTATAGGGTCTTTCTTTGCTCGCATATCATACAAAGCTTCCAAGGAAGAAAAGTCACCATGTCCACGTGAAAACTTATTCCATTGAGTCCTTATAACTGATGCTTCCTCACCTCGGCCATATATTTTTTTTATTGCAGCCCAAAACCCCTTCATTACCTCTCTATCCTCATATGGAGCCCTCTTATTGGTCTCTTCTATATTATGCCATTTAGGATTTAAGGCATAGGCAGCACAATGAAGAGGTGTATTAAGTTTGTTCCATCTTCCATGTAACTTTCCTTCTATCAAAGGATATAGTGAAGGATCTTTTGCATCTGTTATTTGCTTAATTCTTTCACACATGGAATCTATTTCTTCATAAATTTCCCCCAAACATGGCTTGTCTGAATCAGCAAATTTGATCACCTCACATATGGGCTGAATAAAGTCCACAACAAATTTAACCTCAGCCCAAAAATTCTCATCAAGGATCATAGCTCTCACCTCAACTGCATCAGTTGATGTAGATTGCCTCCAAGCTGCCCATGCATCACTAACAACCGTGGAACACAAAGCACCTTTCACTTCAAAAAGACGGTGAAGAAGAATAAAATAGGAAGCAAACCTTGTATCAGCTGGTTTGAGAAGCTCCACCTTGGCAAATTTTCGATAAATAGCTTGTGTTTGGTGATGGTTACATATAAACATTTGAATTTTTCTGCCCTTTTCTATGAGAGCTAAAACCCACTCAAACTTGCCAATATCTTTGAGTGCATTATTCAATGAATGCACACAACATGGTGTCCAAAAAATATGTTTGTATTTCTTTTGCACCAACATACCTGCTGCTTTACAAACAGGGGCAGCATCTGTAACAATTTGGACTACATTTGATGCCCCTACCTCCTCAATGCCATCACATAGCTGGTTAAAAAGATACTCTGCATTTTTTTCATGCCCCGAACAATCCAATGCCTTCAAAAAATAAGGCCCTTTGCTACATGTTACCATGATATTAAGTAGTGGACGGTTTCTAGTATCCGTCCAACCATCCATCACAATGCTGCATCCTTCTGAAATCCACACTCTTTTCAATGGTGCAGTTTGTTGCTCTAATCGAATTTTTTCTTTATCAATTAGAGTAGTGCGAAGCTTTTCATACATAGGTGGTCTATATCCAGCTGGTGCATTGTTGATTGCTTGGACCATCTCTGTATAGAAAGGTGATCGAGCAACATTAAATGGTATTCCATTGGCATAAAAGAAGCGTGCAATTGCTGCATCAACCGCTTCTCGACCTTGCACATCAAATAATCTGCCTATGGGGTTTGAGCTGCCAATGTGTGGCCTCTTGTGAGAACTCTCTGCTGCTACATTTCTTGAAGACACATCCACCTCTGTCTCTCTATTGATATTCTCATTCTGATTTTGATTTGCAGCAGTGTTTGTTGAAGCATGAGAGCTCATATTAGGAACTTTACCATTAGCCCTTTCTTCATCCCTCACAGCATCATATCGTTCCTTCTCATTTGTACAAGGATCAACACCTTTTCCAGGCATGTGAAGGAAATGAGCTCTCACCCTTGTGTAAGTACCTTGCCATGACATTGGGCATAATTTGCATGAAATAGTGGCTGTTCCACCTGAACCTTTCTGCCCCTTAACACGGTCAACATACTTCCACAACGGATACAAGCCTTGTTTGTTTCCCCCACTCGACATTCTTGATTTAATGATTCAAATTCTACAAAAAAAAAAACAAAATGAATCAGGATTAGGCAAAGTATATACTCTATAATTTTACAATTTACATCTTTATTTTACAATTTACTGTTATTTACACCACTTTACAATCAGATTGACAGATCCTTAATGCATGAACTGACTCTACCTGAGATCTATTAGCATTTTTAAATTTTAATATATAAATAATAAAATCCTAGGTTTAGTAATAAATATTAAATTAATAAATAATAAAATAAAATTATAAATGTTATTGCTCAGCTGTAGATGAAAATTGAAATCGAATAGTGTTACACAGTGGACTGAGCAGTGAGCAGTGATACGAAAATTTCAAAATCAATAAAAATTAAAAAATGTCTGTGAATACTGAATCAGAATAAATATAATATATAAAATTAAATATTGAATGGCAATGCTTAAATGCTAATATTATAAATTTATAAATTATAATATACAAATTTGAAATTACAATTAATATTATTAATTTTATAATTTTATGAATTTAATAATTTTAAATTTAATGGTGCAGGTTGTATACGGGTCTCCACAAGGGCATTGCCCCTGTTAAAATCGCGGAATACTCTCAGGTATTCCGCGATTTTAACAGGGGCAATGCCCTTGTGGAGACCCGTATCTCTCATCAATCATCGGACTGTTAGCAACGTATTAACTGTTAATTTATAAAATAAAAAAAACGCAAATGGAACCTGGTATTTGTCCTCGGCTCGTCGCGCCCTTTCTCAGTCACCTGATAAATTTTCGTCGCCAATGCCTGTCGTCGCCAGTGCCGTCGAACTCGTTTTTGCATAAATATTTTTAAAAATAATGAACTTTGCTTTTAGATGCCCGATTTTTGATGGGAGACGCAGGAGACCTGACGGGAGACGCGAGTTTTAGGGTTTGGAGACGTGGGAGACGGCGGGAGACGTTTTGAAAGTCTCCGAGCTGGAAATGAGGTCTCCGGGTGCGGGTTCGGTCTCCGAGACGCGTCTTCGTCTCCGAGACGCGTCTCAGAGGGGGGGAGACGCGTCTCCCGGCAACACTGCATAATTAAGTAGGGAAACACTTTTCATCCTAATAAGGTTTGCTTAAGGAAATAACTAGAACTTAAGGTTAAGCATGTGACAAGTGCTTAACCTTATTACATTTAGGAAGATAGAATATTAGGGGCATAACTTGCCGGTCCCCTTCAGAAAAGTGTTGTTACCAATGCTTAGTGTAATGTCCCTTTTTTTTATGTCCTCTAATTTGGTTAGTTGGAGATTTGATCCTCTTACTATTTTTAGTGAGTGCTCTTTTTAGTAACTGGTCCTGGCGACAGTGCAGTGTAGGGTTTCTTGTTTGGGCAGTGTGTGGCAGTTGTCCGGTGAGCTCTAATGTTTTGTGTTAGTTTGTTGTTTTGGAGTATTTACTATTTTTAGTAGTTGCTATAAATAGTAAGTCTCTTTTCAGTAATTGGCCCTGGCCTAGGCTACTTCAACAGCGTCTATTTCCAATTTGGGTGTTGGCATGACTAAAGTTTGATTTAATTGTTATTTGTATTTCTCGCTTAAGTTATTTTATTAAAGTTTAACTTAAGTGAAGGGGTTAGGGGGTCATGCAAAAAGCACCTTGGAGCCTAATGTAATGACTTAATGTTGTTTTTAAAGGCAACAAAAGTGAAATAGTTTCCTTATGAGCATGGACACCCAAAAGAGGTATAAGGTGTTTTTTAAATTATTAAAAATAAAGTGCTCATGAAGGGGGGGTTGTTGGCTTTTAGAGGGAATGAAAATTCAAAATGTTTGCCCTAATTTCCTATTGACTCTATAAAACTTCTTTTTGGGCCTCATTTGCATATGGCTGAGCTGACGAAATAACAGGATGCTGCTGGATTATTTCCAGAATATTGCTACTGCGTTTTGAGGACTCAAACCCTCATCATTTGGAATTGGTTTAGGTGGTGAGAGATCCACCCTAGCTAGATTTGGTGTGGTTCTATCTCAGGAATCACCTAGGGCTTCACAGTATTTTGGAGTGAGAAGATGAAGATTTTTGAGTACTTTTGAAGTGGGTTCTTGGTATTTGGTGTGTTGAACTGTTGGCTTCAATTTGGTATGGGTTTGGCGATGATTTAGGAGGTCTGAAACTGTTTCTTCAAATTCTGGAAATTACTTTTACCAGGGACAGAAAATGGGAAAAAGCTCATAGCTCAGTGCATGCTTGAAGACTCATTCTGGGCATCGCTCCATTGGATTCCTCTCTCATAGGCGCTCCAATTCATGTATTTGTTTGCATTTTTGGGTTGAAGGCTGATTTACTAAGGCAGATCACCCTATCTTAGGGGCAACCCTTGTTTGGAGTTTTTTCTGGGTTATTGAGAGCTGCTGTTGTATGCTCCATCATCTGCATTATTCTGAGTTGGAGAAGCTGGTTGAGGGCATAGAAATCTGAAGTGTTTGTTGGTTGTCATGCATGTGCTGTTCGGTGCAAGTTGAAGTGTTTTTTTCGCTGCTGTTAGAAGTCTTATCAGGTCTGAACTGATCAATATCATGTCTGATATATGTTTGTTAATATTCTGTACTATTTATGAGTTGATTTTCCAATATGAAAAGCAAAGTTTATTTCCAGATTTCCATCTTTATGTTACCTATAATGCATGCAATGAAAGCCATGAAAGATACATGAAACAAACACAAAACCATCTGCAAACACTTGCAATCAGCAAACAGAGATATTTAAAAAAAAACAAATCAGGATTGCCCATTACACTTAGCAACTCTGGATGCTTCTCCATGAACTGTTTATCTTTCTAGGTTGCATCTCCAGCTGATAAATTCTTCCACCTGATTAGGAATTTAGAAATGGTTCACTTTCACAACTACTTCACTCATTTCTCAATAATTGCCTCTACTTCCAAAATAAACTGTTAGTTTTTAGATCAGAAATGTAAACAGGTAGAAGATACAACACATAAGACAATGAACACAACATTTTACCCTGGGAAAACCCTCCTACTCGAGGGAGAAAAACCCAGCAACAATATTCTCTTATATATTAGAAGAAAAGTGGAGAAAACTGCATACAAAATCAGGCCCTACACAAGGCCGAGTCTCATACAATGAGAAGTAGCAATTCTCTTTGAAGCGAACCTTAAATGCACTAATGATATCACTTCTTTTTGTATGAAATCTGCTGCTTGAAAGTTCAACCTGCTGCTGATGGAAGATGCGAACTGCTGCTGAATATATTTGAATTGGAGTGAATTGAATTGATTGTGAAATGAGAGGACTTCATCCTCTATTTATACCCAACTAGGTGGCCTTCTTTCTAGGGCCGACCTAGTAAATACAAATATTATTTATAAAAATGAAGGCCGACTTGCCTTATAATAAATTTATTTAAGGAGAAAAATAACTCCCGCAGCTACAACATTAACACTCCCTCTTAGCTAGGGAGGTATTTTCCAGATATCCTTGTCATGGAGTCTCTCAACATGACATCCACAATGGCTACACCCATTTGTGGAAAACCACATCTCAGTCTCAGAGATGTCCAAAAGTTCATCATGGAGTCTCTCAACATGATGTCCACAATGGCTACACCCATTTGTGGAAAACACATCTCAATCTCAAAGATGTACAAAGGTTCATCACAGAGTCCCTCAACGTGATGTTGTCATGGTGTCTCTCAACATGACGTCCACAATGGCTACTCCCATGTGTGGAAAGAAACACATCTCATTCTCAGAGATGTACAAGGGTTCATCACGGAGTCTCTCAACGTGATGTCGTCATGGAGTCTCTCAACATGATGTCCACAATGGCTATTCCCATGTGTGGAAAGAAACACATCTCAGTCCCAGAGATGTACAAGGGTTCATCACGGAGTCTCTCAACGTGATGTCATCATGGAGTCTCTCAACATGACATCAACAATGGCTACTCCCATGTGTGGAAAGAAACACATCTTAGTCTTAGAGATGTACAAGGGTTCATCACAGAGTCTCTCGACGTGATGTCGTCATGGAGTCTCTCAACATGACGTCCACAATGGCTACTCCCATGTGTGGAAAGAAACACATCTCAGTCTCAGAGATGTATAAGGGTTCATCATGGAGTCTCTCAACATGATGTCGTCATGGAGTCTCTCAACATGATGTCCCATTTCAATCTCAGAGATGAACAAGGGCTTGCACCTCATATTTCTCCGTCTCAGAGAAATATACATTACAAGGGCTTTCACCTCATATTTCTCCGTACAAATCTTCATGATGATGTGACTCCCTCTGAAGCTCCAAGTACTTGCATCAACCTCTTGACCTCCTTGTCCAAGATTGCCTGCAATGCTTTCCTTTAGAGAAACGGTTTCCAACGCACACCTCCGGCATTACTGACTTGCGAGAGTTCAGGACTGTCCTTCTCGACCTCATCCCAGATCACCCTATTTTGAATAGGTTTGCGGAGCTATCGATGTCAAATCCAGATTGACTGTCTTGTGCAAATCTGTTCTTTGTAGCTGAAGAGGTTTTCCAAGAACTTTAGCATCTGGCCTTGCAACACTGCGACCCACTTAGCTGACACCTTCACTTTTTCTTAGTGAGTCACAAAACTCCCTCTTTATCCCTCCCTCAACACAGAGATTACAAAAATTCTCTGGAAGTGAACTTCCCTCCATTGATGGATCTCAGAACCTTAGTTCTCTTCCTAGAAATGATCTCAACTCGTGTCTTGAATTCTCGGAATTTAACTCCCTCTGAATGTCATTTCCTCCTCTTCAAAGAAACTGATTGCAATGACAATCTGTATAGGTTCTCTGTTGTTTAGTGTCTTCTTTGTTGATGTAAACTCTCCATCCAAGGCTGTCCCAACCTTGTGCCCTTGAGAGATGTCTACAGTGAGGAATCATGAGAGTTATGCACCACCAACTCAGTCCCAAGGCTGCAAGCTATGTCTCTATGTTTGTTCATTTCTTCAGCCGGCATGACTTCCTCACAGGATGCATCACGCTCTTCCTCCCTTGAATTCCTTATGCAATCTCTCATCATCCTTTTGCTCCTCGATCCGTCCTGCATTTTAGAGAGATTAATAATAGTTCATAGAATCAAACTACCCCGAAGAGGAATATACAGACCAATGCTAATAGCATGCATGATTCACTATTCCCAATGTTATTGAATGAATTATTATTATCTACATGATTATATAAATCCATGATCATTATTCAAAGATACAAACATAAAACACTTATCTCTTTATTGTTGATCAATTTAGCGATGCCTTTTCAGATTTCGATCTCCCTATCTTTCCCTACTATCAGCACCACAATCTCTTTCACCATATCGACCACCACTATAACGATCCCCTTTCCTTTGCTTCTTGTATAGTTCTTCTCGATATTCTTCGCGTCCAATCCCTTGAGCTATTTCATGACTAAACTGAGCAGCAATAGTCATTTTCAACAGATCCAATGGAAATCCGCTGCCTGAATATTTCTACATATTGTTGTGGACACTCGGCAAACCATACATGTAGCACAGGGCTCAAATATGGATTATGATCATCGAATGGAGTTGCATACACATTGTCTAGAGCACCATGCGTTATAGCTCTTTGCCGCAGTAATCAGTTCAATCCAACATACAAATCACCGCCCGTACAATCGTCACGCACAGTGAATCCTGAGTGAGCTCCCAAGGTCGTATATCCAGGTCTCGTGAATCATATACTTCGTGCGACCTGTCGCTTATCACTGGTGGATATCCTTGGTCTGATGATTCGCTGACTATGCCAAATATCAATTCAGGAGCTATGTCCTCTGTACAACGGCAATGGTAGTACTCCTACAGCCGACGTTATTGAATCACCTGCTCAGATCTCCCTAGAAAACATCAACAAAAATGAGTCCTTAGATGTCTACCAATGCCAATTGCAGTCAACCAACTCCTGACCTTGAGGGTAGTCGCCAACTCTCGACCCTGAGGGTAGTCCCTCAGTTGCTAATTTCAAATGTCACACTTTGCTCAAATTGCTCATGAACTCAAACATGATCCCACTTCGAATATCCCCAATTTTGACTTTGCTTAAACAAATCTGATAAGATCTTTTGTTAGACCCGCTCTGATACCATGTTAGTTTTTAGATCAGAAATGTAAACAAGTAGAAGATAGAACACATAAGACAATGAACACAACATTTTACCTTGGGAAAACCCTCCTACTCGAGGGAGAAAAACCCAGCAACAATATTCTCTTATATATTAGAAGAAAAGTGCAGAAAACTGCATACAAAATCAGGCCCTCCACAAGGCCGAGTCTCATACAATGAGAAGTAACAATTCTCCTTGAAGCGAACCTTAAATGCACTAATGATATCACTTCTTCTTGAATGAAATCTGCCGCTTGAAAGTTCGACCTGCTGCTGATGGAAGATGCGAACTGCTGCTGAATATATTCGAATTGGAGTGAATTGAATTGATTGTGAAATGAAAGGATTTCATCCTCTATTTATACCCAACTAGGCGGCCTTCTTTCTAGGGCTGACCTAGTAAATACAAATATTATTTATAAAAATGAAGGCTGACCTGCCTTATAATAAATTTATTTAAGGAGAAAAATAACTCCCGCACCTACAACATTAACATAAACTTCCCTTTATCTAATTTAGGCAATTTTGATTGGACTAGAAGCTTGCTACCTATTACTTTATTTAGGCAGAGGACATGAAATATAGGATGAATTTTAGAAGAGGGTTGAAGATCCAACTTATAAGCTACATTGTTGATCTGGTTGAGGAGGGTGCTACCTCGATGTTCTTATGTTGCTTAAGTGACATTTATTTGTAGGATTGCAACCGAAGGAATACCCAATCTCTGTTTAAAAAATGCCTATCACTGCAATCTTGATCTGCTTGTTGTATCAACATATTCGTAGCTACAACCAAATTGTCCTTAAGGAGTTGAAGCATTTCTTGTTGGTATTAAATATAATCCTCTATTTCATGAGCATTGGGATGACCTTGCAAATAAGTAGTAGATGGCGGGGTAGCCATAAAGAGCCTCAAATGAAGTTCATCGTTTTTGTGTAAAATGTCTTGTTATATCACCATTCTGCTTGTGAAAGCCATTTGGACCATTGTGCTTGGTTGTCAGAGGCAAAGCAATGTAGACATCCTTCCAAACATTTATTCATAATTTGTTTTTACTTTTTAGTCATCTGGTTGCAAATAACAAGATGAATTGTGTGCTATTCTTGTGCTCTATGTTGCAAATAAGTTAGTCCGAAATATGCTAGTGAAGATAGCATCATGATTTTTCACAATGATTTTGGGAATGCCATGAAGTTTTTTTACCATTTCCATGAATACTTTTGCCATTGTATGTAATGTCCCCTTTGGGATATTCTTTAAAACAACAATATTTGCTCAAAATATGGCAATAGTTTTATCCAAGATTAAGAAATTTATAATAATAATCAGATCATAAATCATAGCACAATAACCAAGGAGTCAAATCTGAATTCCCTAGCAATACTTTGCAAATCTGCTGAATTCAAGGACCCCATCCCTAATTCAACATTGACAATACCAAAGACCCTGTCCCTAGAATGTCAAAGGTAGGAAAGAGGTCCCGTCCCTCTAAACCTTAGCTTACCTCGCGAGCTCGGACCCCGTCCGGTTTGCAAATACCACCTAGAATTCACAATTGATAGCTTGATGTATTTGCTAGACTATTGCTGATTAATATTTCTTGATGGATTGACACTTCAATCTTTAAATAATAATTGTATGCTTTAATCAAATGATTGCTGTTTGAATCTATTTTCTACCTCAATTGCTATTGATTTCTCTTTTTCCACTTGATATCCCTTTCTTGGATGCCTTCCTCAAACAAAATGATCTCCCTTTTATATCTTCCAATTTGAGGGAGTCACACCTCAAATCATTTCTTCACCAAATCATTTCCTTGTAAAGAGTTACACCCCTTCCTAATGAAGCATTGTCTTGAAAACTATTGTTTTATTTTTTTGTTTTATACCTTTTGGGAACCGTTGCTTAATGACCTGCTTAATTGACCACTTATTATACACGCTGTGATCACTTATTTCTCTCGCCTATAGTAAGGCCACGACTTGGTGTTTCAAAAAGTTGTGATCTCATTCTTGGTGGGGTATGACATTGTATTGGCTTGAAATGGATGAGAGAGTCCATAGGAATGTGCATACTTAGTGAGTCTATCCACAACCCTAATCACTAGAGATGAATATGCACTATTGTTGGGACACGAGCAATACCCAAATATAATGTTTCTTGACCAAGTTTTCGATTTTTGACTTATGTTCATAGGGATAGTGATACGGCCTAACTTCTTGGTATTAGTTCAATGGCATGATCATGATCTCTAACTCAAGTTATGCCCTTGGGTTCTTGAAAAATCTATTGATGATGTTCAACGATCTCTTGAAGCTTTGGTGGATCTTGAGTTTTCATACCATTTCCCTCTAAGAAGTGTGGTTGTACCACCATGCCATAAAATCCTTTCTCAAGTAATTTCTCCATCCTATGAGAGCTAATAATTTGTCTTGGTGGTGATTGCATCTTGACCACTTTCTGTGCCATAAGATCCTTTATCAAGCAATTTCTCCATCCTACGAGAGCTAATAATCTCACTTGGTGGTAATTGCATTTTGACGAGTTTATACTTTTGTTTGTTTGTATTGACCATGAATAAGTTCTAAAATTGAAGGACATTGTTCCAAATTGTTTAAGGCATTGCTTGCCCAAAATTACATCTGCTCCTCCAATTGGGATGGAAAACATATATGAATCTAGCTGATAGTCTTCCATTGAGAGTTTGATATAATGGCATTTACCACCACAAGAGAGTTGCTTCCCATTGAGAGTTTGATATAATGAGCAATTGGATACACAAAACACTTGAGCTCATAAGCCAATCTTTTGTTAATGAACTTGCTTACTACCGACATCAACCAACATTGTCACCGATTGCTTCTTGATATACACAATCACTTTGTTATGCGTGTATTCCATTTAATGCATGTAGAGAGGTAGTAGGGTGGTTTTTCTTCCTTAGAATTTGCATGTTCAAGTTTCACATCTAGTTCCTAGCTACCTCTCCCTTCTCTACAACTTCATTTTCAATAATCATTAGACTTTTTCTCACTATTGGCCACACTTATGACCTCTAGGCTATTTGTTATCACAATACCAACATAAACTTTTTTCTCTTTTCTCCATCTCTTATTGAGGAGAGAGCTTAGTAATTTGCCTTGGGTTAAAGAAGTTGGTCACATTTCTATCAATAGGATTAGGCACATTTCTATATCTCCAGCCTGTGGTTTGTCCTTGCATGGATCTTTTGGTGGTAGGGGTTTGTTACTCAATATGCAATGCTTGTTGCATAACATTCCTAATTGTACAGGGTTCCAACAGATGAACTTCGTGCTTCGTTCAGTCATTGAGTTAGTTGATATAGCATTGCAACCCTTGATAAGGTGTTGTATTGCAAGTCTGGATTGATAATCTCATATTTTAGCATTATTTTCAGCTATGAATCCTATTTATATCAAAGTTGTCAATTGGGTGAAATAACTTCTCCTTCATGGTTGCTCATAGTGGGCTGCTAAGTCATTAGTAAATTCTTTCCATATAAGCACTTGCCCTTACTTGTCACTTGTCCTCCACTGGTGCCATTGATAAGGTTCAAATTTTAAATGTAGTGAGGGTATGCCAACAATTATATTCTATGGTATATTATGAAGCTTAAAATACTGTTCCATGAGACTTATCTACAAAGTTATATCCATACCACCAAACTTGTGAATGTCTATTTTGGGTAGGTTCAATTTTGGACTTTGGAAAGGCAGCCCTATCCCTTTGTTTAGTCAATTGGAGTTGTGCCCCCCAAGGTGGGTTTTGAGAGCTTTAATTCAGACAACATTTCGTATTTAAACTATCCAAATCCTAATTGAAGCTGTTGTAAATGAGGAAAACAAATTATCCATCATAAAGTTTACCACCATTTCACATCTTGATGGAATTTTCTCCCTAACTTTAGGTGGTGGACAGTAAAGATAGTCATTGGACTTGGTTGTTGTAGAAGAGTTTTCTGATCCAAAAGATGACATAGCTTTTGATGTGTTTGTTTTTGAAACTCTATGTTTTTGATTAGATAGGGGAGAGAAGTATTTGGTGCGAGTTGTAACAATAAAAAATTAAAACATGAGCTATAATTGAATTTGATGTTCATCTTTTGACCAAACTTTGACCACTAAATGACAATGTATTTTGCCTTCAATTAGAAATTATAAATAACAAACCCACCTAATTGTTCACAAGCTTTCTATAAATGTAAATGAATTTGAAAATTTCTGAAAATTGTGGTTTATAGCTTATTCAAAATGATCACAAAAAACTGAAATTTGCATTGTAGCTTCCTTGAATATAGTCTCTGCTACCTTGAAAAAATCATTGAAAAATTCACAATGGTTTGCAAGATACGGCAAAAGCAAAATTCTTGGCCTAGATGGTTGCTTTGATACCACTTGTTAGGATATTTCTTTAGAATAAAGACAGAAGACTATAAAATATCAGACCACTTCAAAGGGGTGACCTCCAAAAATCAGAATATAATAATATGAATTCAATATTACTACTTATGATGATTTGGGAGAGCCTTGTTCTTCTTCATTTACAGATATAATTAAGTAGGGACACAACCTTTCATCTTAATTAGGTCGACCTAAGGAAATAACTAGAACTAATAAATTAAAATATTAAGGTTAAGCATGCCATAAGTGCTTAACCTTATTACACTTAGGAAGATAGAATATTAGGGGCATAATAGAACATCTACCTATTTTGTAAACCTTGCATCAAGCACAACTAATACACGTGTAAAAGGTGAGTGTTAATATTGTAGGAATAGATTACAAATCCGCAATTAAATATCAGACCAAGAATAGAGAGAACCACATGATTTTTATTAATCGCTTCTTAGTACACATATTTACATGAAGCTTTGAAGGCTGAAAGATACATGAAATGCAAATCCAAAAAGATGTTGCAACTAACCTTCTATGGGAGCATTGTGATGTTAGAAACTCTGAAATTTCTAATAATTCAGATTCTTTACAGAGAGAGAAAAGCTCCTATATATACCAATCAAAAGGGTTGGCAAAATATTGTGCTGGTTGCACTGGTCTGGCCCATAGAAACAGGATGCAAGGGACATTCGTTGTCCAAAGTGTTAAATCTGCTTGATAATTTGTGGAGATGCTTGATTGAAGGTAGACATTTTGCCCTTCGGAACAAATCAGTGACTTGGGCTTCAAGTTGTTACCTTAAACTGTAATGATTTGGTGTGATGTGCTTTTGATTTGAATCAGATGGTACGCCATGACCTCAATATTGATGGATGGTAGGTAGGGGTTTTCAAAGGGAATTAAGACGCTCAAGAGGGGATATGAAGATCTTCGGATTCCCTTGGGACCATAAGAAGATGAGCTTTGTCGAATGAGTGCATTGGTGGTGGGAGTTGCAATGAGGATCTTTTGAAAGTGCTTCAGTTTTTGGATCGTGTTGTTGTGGAGGAGGTCAATGGAAGGTGCTACTTGGGTCCCACAATATTATTTGGATCATGTTGTTGAACTAGCATGAGAATTCCCATGTTCCTTTGTTTTTTCCTTTTGTGGTGGTGGTGGTAGGTCTCACAATATTACTCGCTTGTTGCACATTATGGTCTTTCTCTATGTTGGGCTTTTTATTCAATGTTGTTGGATTGGACCTTGATCACTAGCGAGTAGAACTTTGAGGTGTTGTCAGACCTTTTCTTTCCCTTAAACTTTGTGATGGTGACACCTTGACAGAGTTCACTTTGCTCTATCGACTAGGCAAGTCTTTTCTTGAGAAGCCCATGGGCTGTTGGATTTAAGATCTATGGTGTGTGTATATTTGGGGCCTTTGAACTGGGCCTGATAAAGGAAAAGTTTCTGCACTTATTCTGAAGGTGAATCTTAGGATTTATTGTAGAAGGTTGTGGCCTTAATGGAGTGTTTGAACTCTACACTATGAAAAAGGAAACTTTGTGGCAAAAGATATGCATGAATGTTCAGAGTGTTGTCTTGATAGTTGCTGACAAGGAAAAAGGGAATACCACCCTGAAGAACACAAAGTTTGTACATATGAATGGTCTAATGTTCTTCTCTGTTTTTTACCTACTTGTTTTTGTCATTTCCTTTTCTGTTTCATTTAGTTTTTAAAAAGTTTTGATTTTCTAAGTTCTAAAATTTTCTTTATTCTCTTGTTTCTTTCCACCCTAACAATGTTGGGCCAACTACGAATTCCTTCTTTCCTTGTTCCCATTTCACATGCATATTCATAGAGCTAATATTAACCTCATCTTTTCTCAGGCATTGGCTTGTAACCTTTTCACCCTGACAAAGGGTCCAGCAGAGAGACCCAGAAAATGGGAAAATAAATATAATACATAGGGATAACTGGAAGCACTTAGCAATACAATGTGCTGCAATCAAACCACCCTCAAAGCAAAAATCTGTTGCTCTCCAGCAGGTCAGGGAAGGAATACGATTATAAATGAATTATAACAACTATAATAACACCTCAAACATTCATAAATCAAGGCATGACAACCATCATTTATCTAAGTGAGCATGATTGGAACATTGAAGAAGCAATAACCTCACACAACAGTGCCAATCATTCACATAAACATGAGTAAGAAACCCATCATTTGGTCAGCAAAACATTAACTGTTGCAGGAGAGGCGAAGGACAATACGAATGTGATAGATTTATCATTTATGAGTTGACACACAAATAGTGAAATCTGATTTATTCATTGACGAATTCCAAGGGAGATAAAATCACGAGCTCACGATTTAAAATCTTCTCATATATTTATATGTAACAAGATCAAGCTCTAATAAGAGGGATCTAGCTCTTATCACGAGTTCTACATCTCAATTTAAGAATTTTCTAAGATCTCTATGGCTACAAGGTTTGTATTAAGAGATTAACATATAAAGATGTGCAGGAAAGGGGGCATCAATGCGACAAAGTCTACAGAACCTCATGCATAGCTTTCATCACTTCAAAGAACAAGAATGCATACACTAGTTTTACAGCCACCTAGGCCACATAAGAAGGAAGACAAACATCTACCAACATCTACTCAGTGTTGTACCACAGTCTCATAAAGCTGATTTGAAAGAAGGTAAATCCTGTTCATGATGGGTCCAAAGGACACAATATGCACTGCAGCCCCTAAAGCAGTGATTCCAGTCACAGCGAATTATATTTGTTTGATATG
Source organism: Sequoia sempervirens (assembly GCA_007258455.2). NCBI lineage: Eukaryota > Viridiplantae > Streptophyta > Pinopsida > Cupressales > Cupressaceae > Sequoia > Sequoia sempervirens. The sequence continues at coordinate 10,496 of VDFB02334583.1, read as the reverse complement.
AGAGACAAGAAGCTACAGTACTGTCAGGTTTACTCAACTACATCAGCATCATATATTTCCTCAAGGCAACATTGTGGACATCAATCAAACAACCATGTAGGTTTTAAAAGAAAGGCAAGTCATCTACCTTTGTCTCAAGCAACTCTGTCTTATATACTGCTCCAAGAATTTAGAAAGAAAAAATAGCTGAGGTGTCATGCAGCATGGCGTGTCTAATAACCCCTTCTAAGTATGCCCTCAAGACTTAAAATTAATTCTTCTACTGTGCTCGTTTTATTTATGGAAACTGGGCTCTAAAATTAGTGATCTGTTATAGGCTTACAGCTGCCTTGTGGACAAAGCAGTTAGATCCCAAGGTTGGTCCTGTCATGAAAGAACATTTGATGGCCATTCCACCAGCTGGTCTCCATGCATTATACATTCTTTATAGCTGCTGCTACGAGTTTCTCCAGCCAACAATGCAAACAAATCTACAAGGTCAGATCAAGGGCATAATTATATTAGAACACTTAAATTATAGCATCGTATAAGCAATGCGCCTACATGCCATTTCAATTAAGCACTTAGGAATACAGCATAAAAGCACGAGGAAGGAATGTGGTAAGATGAAACTGAAAAGAGGTCAATTCCTTGTTACACCACTCAGACCTTAAACAAGGCTGACACCAATAGCTGGCTGGTAAGCAATACAGTGAGCTAAGTTGTAAGAAACAGCTAATGGGTCCCTGTTTTGCCATTTTATTGTTTCTGAAGTGGAAACAGATTGAGTAATGCCACTGAAACATTTCCAAAATGACTATAAATAATGAGGTATGTCTGGATATATTCTGGAGATTTCACTGCTGCTCTTTCCAAGATGTTTCTTGACAGAACCTGATTTGGGGTTGTTTCCAGAATGGTTTTGGGGGCAAAACAAATCAATTAAAAACAAACTTTCTTTTAGCTAATCTAACCTCATCCTCCTTCATAAACTAACATGCCATTAACATGCTTATCTACATTAATCCAAACTTAAAGAACAAAATGTGGAAAAAACCCCTAAAAGTAAAAAATATTCATCTCCAAAAAAAAATGTTAGTTGACCTGATGCTGAACCGAGAGGAACATATTGTTGCTGAAGGCTGAGAGTAATTTGATGCTGTGTTAGTGCAGCCACAATATTTCTCATTTGCTGAGGGCTGAGATGAGATTTCTGATTTGTGAAGCCTCAGAGGAGGATACCACGTTTCATATGCTTTTTAAAAAAAAAGTATTAATATTATAGATATTTTATCTCCTAATATTCTCTGTACAGATGTTTCTGTGTTGTTCATGTTTTCAGGGGTTCGTGGAAAATCAACATTTTTTCTGTTTCCATTCCTGGCGATTGAAACAGCATGGCATTCTCTATGATAAAAGAGTCACGACTGCCACTACAAAGAACATGACAACTAAAGTAGGTTCAACTACATTAAATCAATCCACTATTCCATAGCATGGCTAGATGTGCATCTATAATCTCAATTTCAAAGAATGCTTGAAAAGAAAGCAAGAGAAGATGTAACCAGGATAGATGTGGTTGTCACAGGCTCCTCGAACTCTTCTCACTGTTCATGACACTCCAATAAGGAGCAAGTACCATGCTTCGGGCCACCCCCAAGGCAGTGCACTAACTGTAGGGGCAAAGAGGATGCTTCTTTGGCCACAATATATCTGGTCTTTTTTTTTTTGATAAATTAATTGTGGGTTCTATAGGGGCCCACTCCCAAAGACTGTAAAACAATTACATAAAGGCTTAGAAGCTGAGAAAGCCCAGGCAGCAATACATAACAACAACTAGAGCAAAAACCCCATAAAAACTAGGTCCACAAAAAGCAAAAATTAATGCTTAACAAACTAAACAACCACCACCCATCCCAAAATCAACAAGTGAATGGTCTGGAGCTGAACCAGCTGTATCCTTTGCCTCAACCTTAACCTTGGGGTCCAGGAACAAGCAATGAGTGGTTTGCAAGACTCTGCTTTTTTGAGATGCCTAATAAAGTGAAAAGGCTTGAGATTTCTAAACTGCCATTGCGAAGGATAACTCGTAGGCTATCAATATATAGAGCAAGATCTTGCCAGTAGAGTGCTAGGTGAGCTTGCTTTCTTGCAAGAGAAAGAGAAGTACGATGTAGGTTGGCAACCTCTTCCTTATGAAGCATTTGAGCTTCCCTATTCTCCAAATCCAGAAACCCTTCCTCACAACTCTTCCCAAGGAGAGTAACATCATTTAATGGGAGGATTTGATTGAGAATCCAATCCTTGGTCTAGACATAGGCTCCCAATCTATTGGAAAAATCTTTAGAGATGGATGCGCCAGTCCTCTGCACACTAGAGTTGTAAATACCTTTTGACCCCCAATCTCCTTTACAAAGCTATGTGTGGCTGAATCAGAGATACGAAAGGTACATCTAAGTCGCCTATCCAATATGACTCCATTGTAGTGCAAGTCAGGAGTTGAATGGCCTTGCTTCATCTCAGCTCTGCTTTTGCAATCCTCAAACATCACTTGCACAACAATTCACAAGAGAATAAAACCATTGCAGAGAATGATTTACCATATGTGGCATGTGGGTGGCATCCTACAATCTAATAGACTATGGCCGCAAATAAAGAAGTGACGTTTAAAAGGTGAATGCACAAGAGAGAGTGCGTTGTGTGGAGATTTGGCATATGTGGCATGTGGGTGGCATCCTACAATCTAATAGACTATGGCTGCAAATAAAGAACCATTGCATTAAGAAAGAAGTTGGTAACTAATTCAAAGGTTGTGAGCGAAAGTTGGGTGAGAGAGGAGATGTCAAAGAGGGATAATTGAGCTTTAAAAAAGCCTTGTTATCCCATTTTCTTGTATCTTCACTTATCTTTGCCATGAAATAAAGATTTGCAACATTAAGGAAGAGGCTGGGAATTAATTCAAAGGCAGTGAGCACAAGTTGGGTGGGGGAGAAAATGTTGAAGAGGTTTAATTAGACTTTAAAATCCCGATATCCCATTTGCCTAGATCATCACATATCTTCACCAAGAAGGGAAATTGAGAGATCCCAACATCAGCAAGGGAGTCTGTTACTTGATTGCATTCCTTGAAAGTAGTGATCAAATGAAATTGCTGTAAAGTTTTTTTTTGGCAAAACCATTCAATTTATTTGGGGAAGATTAAATCCAAATACAACAAAGAGATTTCTAGACAGCAATTGCTGTCATAACAACCAAAATAAGCAAGGCCCATAAGGAGCGCTTACAAAACCAATTGACTACATGCCTACCAGAATTAGAGCTCCAACTAGGACACATCCTATCCCTCCTTACCCAGCTAGGATCCCTCCAGCTAGTCATCCTGAACAAGCTTTAAAATTTGTTGGGATTTACCTGGATCCAAATTTTCCCAACCAGCAATATTCTAGTTTCACATTCCCTTAGAAGCCCATTTTGCCAAACAATCAACCACCTTGTTCCATTCTCTAGGAATGTGAACAAAGGAAATAGAGTCAAAGTTTTTGGCCAAATCAAGAATGTTCTTGGCCACCAGAGCTAATCTCCAAGAAGCAACTTGAATTTTATTTTTTATTATGGAGAGAGATCAAAATCATTCAACCTATTTCGCAAATAACCTTTCACCTGCCCATAGCAACAATTTTTTCCAGAGCTGTAAGAATTGCCAAAGTTTCCATTAGATTATTAGAATGTTGCCCCATATAGGTAGAAAAGAAGAAATGAACACAAACATTCTTATCACGTCATGTACCGCCAATCCCTGCAGCCCCTGGGTTGCCACAAGGGGAACCGTTTGTATTGATTTTATGGAAACCATTTGGAGGAGGAGACCATCCACCATGTCTCCTTCACCTTTGCAAAGACTTGGGCATAGGATCTTGACTTAGTAATTGGGGAAGAAGACATAGAAAGCTCCAAAAGCTTAACAATGTGCACATTAGAGAACGCGAGAGGCTCATCTATATTGAATTTAGTTTCAGTAGTCTCCTTAAGCATGCATTTAACCTTGTGCCAAACTTGCAATATTCTATGTTGACAATCTTGGAATATTCGATGGTTTTGCTCCAACTAGAGCTATCAGAGAATAAAAGAAGGGCTAATTTCTCAGGGTACCAATAGGAAGGAGGTTGAAGCAGTGGGACGACCCATACTCCTAGAATTCAAATAGCAAAGTGACTTAGACCATGGGTCTATTCCATATCATCCACCATAGCTTCCAAATTTCCACTGAAAAGGGGCATTGTATGAAGAGGTGATTGGAGCTTTTTTCATTACCACCATAGAGAACACAAATAGAGGGCTTCTCAAAATCTCTTTTCCTAATATTATTCCATGTGAGGCATTTGTTATGACTAAGAAGCCACAAGAAAAAAATACATTTAGGCCACCCAAATTTATTCCAAATTCTTTTCTACTCAATATAATTCTTTTGTTGTCATTCAAGGGTTTGATACCCAAGAGCAATTGAATAGTTTCCTTTCAAATCATGACCCCATGCAAGGACATGTAAGTCCTCCAAAGAGTTACAAGGTCTATCTTCTAGAACTCAGGCCAAAGTATCTTGATCCTCTGCAAAATCCCCTCCTAGCCAGTTACAAGATTTCTTCCATTTTTTGACTATAGATCTCTCTAAAGTAAAGGAGCATTTAAAATCAGCTACCCTATACCATCCAACCTCCTGAAAAACATCACAAAGAGCCTGCAATTGAGGAAAATATGAAAGGATTGGGGGATGATTATTCCAAGAGTCTTCCCAAAACAATGCCTTGCTACCTTTTTCGACTATCCAAAAAAGCCCTTCCTTTATAAGCAAAGCCCCTCCTTTTAGAGTATTCCAAATTACAGATCCTCCCAGTGATCTGCACTTAGGGAATAGATTCACTATCCATTCATCCTAGATATTTGAGTATGAGAATCCTCGCCCATGGTTGGTTTGGATTTTACACCATTTCTAATAGAGTTTGGCCGCTAAGGCCTTGCAATATAGCTTTGATTGTCGAAGGCCAAGACCTCTAGCCTTTTTAGGTTTGCACACCAATTCCCAACTTGAAAGGCTCCACTTTTCGGTTTGTAGGTTTCTATCCATAAGAACTTTCTTGAGAGAGCATCAAAATCCTTAAGAAAGCTTTTTGGAACAGCTTAAAAAAGAAATCTATAGATTGGAAATGCCTACAAGATAGACTTTAAAAGAGTCAATCGAGTAACAGAAGAGAGCCATCAAAAGTCTAATGGCTAACCCTCATCCAGATTCAATCCAAATTTTTCTTCTAGTTAACCCTCCTGAGACTACCAGCCAAGAGGGGGGTTCCAAGATATTCCATAGTCAACACTCCATTTGAAAATGGAAAATCTCTACAATTCTCCATTGAATGAGCTCGGGAGTGTAAAGAAGAAAATACTAGACTTATCCTCGTTGATATTTTGACCAAAAGTAGATAAGTATATATCAATTAATTTCCTAAAATTGGCAACCTCTCTAATTTTGGCCATTCCCATCAAGGTTGTATCATCCATGAACTGGACATGAGATTGGGAAGCAAGATTCTGATTCCATGACCAACGTTGAATTAGACCTATCTCCTTGTGATGCTTCAACAATCTGCCCAAGCCTTTAGCCATTAAAATAAACAAGTATGGAGATAATGGGTCTTCTTGTCTGAATCCTGTAGAAGTTGAAAAAAGACTTGAAGGAATGCCATTGATTAACACATAGTAGGATGCCGAAGTCACACAACTCATTACCCAATTAACCTAATATGAACTAAATCCAAAAGCCAAAAGGATTTTTTGGAGAAAAGACCAACTGACTCTATCATAGGCCTTGGACATGTCAAGCTTAATAAACATGGCCTTTTCCTTAGAAGTGGACATGGAATGAATAGCTTTGGCTGCCACAATAGTACCATCCTTTTATTAGATTGAGATCCATGAACAACTTCCAACAGGTTTTTGTTGATAATGTCCCAAAACTGTTGGAAGAATTCAATTGGAAAACCATCAGGTCTTGGAGATTTGCCTTTCTTCAATTGGAAAACAACTGAGCTAAGTTCTTCCATTGAAATAGGACTTAAGAGGAACTTATTCATCTCCATTGAAACTAAGGAGGGAATACATTGCAGAATGAGCCTCTCATCTTCAAAAGCATCTAGAATTTGCTTAGCAAATAAAGAAGAAAAGTGAACAAATCCCTTAGAAATATCCTAGTAGGTGGTCAATAGATTTCCTTGAGCTCAGGTGAGACAATCAATAGAGTTTCCACTTTTGTGTTCATAGAATTGTGAAAGAACAAAGTGTTGTTGTCTCCTTCCTAATGCCAATCAATCCGAGATTTATGTTTCCAAAAAATCTCTTCCTGAAGCTCCCATTGTGAAAGTTCCTTAGCACCAATTGATTCTTCCCTTAAAAGCTCTTTAGTCATGTTTTCATCTTCAATTTGAAAGGTAACTCCCTCTAGCTTTTGTTGAAGATAGGCCTTAATTTGAAAAATATTTCCAAAACAAGTCTTATTCCACCTTATTAGTTTAAATTTTACAAATTGAAGCTTCTTAAAGGAGTACATAGCTGTACGAAAGCCAGGCTTCTCTTGAGACCACCATTCTTCTATTAGCTCAAGCAAGTTAGAATCTTGCAACCACATGAGTTGGAACTTAAAAGGAGGGTCCTTTTGAGTTGAAAGCACTAAGGAGGACAATTTAATTGGTCAATGGTCATAGCCTTTCCAACCTAGGATATCTGATGAAGAATTCCAATTGTTTCCAATCCAAAAGTTTGAGAAAAGAAATTTGTCCAATCTCGTTGAAATAGAATCACTGTCACATCTTCTATTATTCTAGGTTAAAATCCTATTTTTCGGCATCAGATCCACCAAATTGAGGAATGAAATGTTATCTTTCAGTAAGTCAGATGAAAGGCCCAAATGATCATTACCCTCACTTTTCTCTAACAAGCTAACTATTGCATTAAAGCTCCTAGTCAAAATCCAGGGTAAAGAAGGAACTAAAGAACGAACAAATCTTATATGGTTCTGTTATCACTTGGAATATGCACCCTGTTGAATCTTGAATCTAGCTATCCTGTGAAACATGGGATGACCTCTCGAGTTGTGGGACTCGTGAAACTCGAGGTCAACCTCCAACTAAAGGGCGGCTTCCCCTTGGTAAATCACCTAAAAACTAACTTAAACTAAAGAACCTTGCTGGGAAAAGAGATGAGAAAGATCTGATAATCTAAATCTAAAATATAAAATGAAGGTGATACACCAAATAGAGCAGATTTCTACTTTGTTTCAGCAACACAACTTATGAATCTCAATCTAAAGCTTCACACAATAATTTGAAACAATAATTCGGAGTTAAACTTAGAACAGCAGCAATCAAGGAGTCACAAAACTCACAATAATACCTACTTTTCTTTCATACACAGAGAAAATTGAAACAAATAGAGACAAACATACTGATCTTTGATTCATTGAAGGCTGCTACAAGCCTACAATGATTGTTTTCTGGAAAAAACAGTAAAATATCACATCACAAGCATACAATCAACCATTATTTCAAAGTGAAATAAGGTTGAAGATGCAATCAATGAAGAAAATTACAGAAGTAAAGGCCTGATTTTGATTGAAAAAATTAAAGGACTAATGTCATTTTGTCACAATAAACTTTTCCAATGTTTGCAACCTTATTTATAAATTTTGAGAGCCTAAATTTGAAAAGTCATGTTGACTTTAGATATTTTTCCTATGAGTTGTCATCCTTATCCTTTGTGGATAAGATTTACCTTTTTGCTTTATGAGTTGTCAATCTTATCCTCTGTGTTGTCATCCTTATCCTCTGTAGATAAGATATTTGTAATCCTTATCCTTTGTGGATAAGATATTTTGTAATCCTTATCCTCTGTAGATAAGATATTTTGCAATCCTTATCCTCTATGGATAAGATATTTTGTAATCCTTATCCTTTGACTTTGACTTTCTTGAAGTTAGGTGAACTCCTTTATTATTTTTGCATTCTTTGCTGATTTCGCGAAAAAATATTTTCTCTCTCCTCTTTTTTTTTGTTCTGATTTTTCAAAAAATCAGGTAACAGGTTCCATAAAGAGACTTACCCAAAACATTAGTAAGCATTATCATAACTCTAGATTCAAAGCAAGAAGCTACCAATGAGATAGAATTCCTACCTCCATATCACCAATAAGGAATTATCTTGTGAGGGTTCCAAAAACAAGCCAACCCCCCAACAGATCCTTGTGCAACAATACATAAACATTGTCTTGCTCCTCCAAATCTTAGTAGAAATACTCTCCATATCCTTAATTGAAAGCTTTGTTGATTGAATGAAAATGATGTTTGGTTTATGAACATGAATAAGATCTTGAACAACCTTTTGTTGAGGGATGCTCAAACCCCTTGCATTCCATGAAATCAAAATCATTTTTGGGAGTTAGAAAACTGAAGTCTAATGTTTTGATAGCTCTAGATTCCACCAACATTTCTCTAATCAGTTTGATCTTTTCGAGGTCATCTTTCCTCCCTACTTTTACCCCTTTATCATTTCCTCCTTTCTTGATGATTTTTTGCTATAGACCAAGAAGTGGAGGTCCTTTCTTTTTAAACTCTTCTTTCTCCTCTTGTCCATGCAAAGGCTTTAAGTGAGCAATCAAAACATGAGGCTCCACTTGGTATTCTAACACGGGAACAAGTCCAACCTCTTCAGGTTGTAGCTTTGAAGTTTCTTTCTGCCTATTATCTTTCCCTGAATTATCAGAAGCTGGAAAAATCCTATTATCTGAAATCCCTTGTCTCGGAAAAAGGATTTGTAGAGGGAGGGTTGGGAACTGAATTTGATCTTGAAAAAGGCATCTCATGATTTTCCAAATTGTTATCATGATCCATTGCGATCACATCCTCAAAGTGTTCAAGAGCATCGAACCTATTGGACAAGAATACTTTAGGAGCATCTTTAAACTGGCATGATGTAGATTTCCCTTTGATCGAGATTTTATTGGAATAAAACCATTTGAGTATGGCATCTGAGCTTGGATTGGAGCTTTGACCTTTGCTTTTATACTTGCAGCCTATGACTCATCATGCATTTGAGGGATTTGGGTACTGAGTTTTGGATAGTTTCTATGCAAGTGGCCATATTGATGATAGGTACAACATCTAAAGGGTAGAGCCTCATAATCAATTTGTTGGATCCAATTCATATTACCAAGCCTGATCTCCATTGATTTAGGAAGAGGATTATTTAAATTAATTTCAACACGGAGATGGACATGAGTAAGTACCTTTTTGTCGAGCATCTAACGAGATGGATCTTGTAATGTCCCCATTTTCGATCATGATAGCATCAAATGTAGCTCTAGTTTTCTTGGTGACCGTCGGTCGTGCCAGGAGAGTTATTTGATGTTCTGAGGAGCTTCGAAGTATTTTGGCATTGTTAGATATCATCTTTGTTTAGGGTTTTGTATTTTCCATAGTTTCAATTGTTGGTGTGGAAATATTTTAATAATTAATTAATTAATTAAGCTGTTGATAAAGCATAAAGAAAAAGGCAACTTAAATTAATTATTTTGTAAAGTGACTTATAGTTGGAAAAGTTAAATATTTTACTAAAGTCGCTTTTTGGGAGAAGTAGGGAGTTAAAATTAAAAAGTAAATATGTTTTTTCAAGAAACATGGAGCCGTTATGGAAGATTGAATAAAGTATTTTGGGAAGCTCATTTAGGGATTTATGCTAGGTTTATTTTATCTATTGGATTTTGGAGAGCTTCATGAGGAGTTGAGAATCCTAGGACGAAAACCCTAAGGATAAATTAATTTTGTAGTTAATTGCAGGTGGAGCCATTTAGGTTTCGCATGGGAATATATTGTTTGTAGATTAAGAAATTCGGGAAGTCTTGACCCAAGCTGAATTTTTGAGTTTTACAGGTTGAATATGGTTGGCAAGAAGTTATGAGTAAATTTATTATTTTTTGTTGGCTTCAGATTTATCCTTATCATTTGCAAAATTATAAATGCCGTGCTATTAAGTTTTGGCTGACTTGCTAAAGTGGTGCACTAAGTTCAGAAGTTATTGTGGCAATTAATAAATAGCTATACAGAAGTGCTGTTCTATTTTGTGTTCCCAGGAAAGGTTTGAAACTCATGGTAAGTTTGCCGTAGCATGTTTGAAAATCTTCATTAGCCTCCCAAGAAAGGCATCGAGACACATAAGAAGGATGCGGTTGTATGGAAATGTAGCTGTGACATCTTCAAAGTTCATCGCAGTTTTCATACTTGAAGCTGCCTCTCTATTCCAATAGCTATCGCTTGGGTTATAATGGAAAAGTCATTCATTTGGAGTCACTTTTCATATTAAAAGGGGGAGAAATAGTATTAAAAGAACTGACAAGAAGAGGACATGGGAAGAAGTGTTGGGTTAATGATATTTCACTTTGTTAGAATATTATATTCTTCTTTTGTTTAATGGTCGGTTATA
>VDFB02334581.1:0-13208 GCA_007258455.2 Sequoia sempervirens | reverse complement strand
TCTTGAACAACTTGACTCCCCAAAACTCCAACTCACCTAATTTCAACATAAATGGTCTTAACTGACCTTATTTAGAATAAAAAGACTCAAAACACTTTAAATTACTCACGACCCTCCTAAAATCAACCTATTACATTTTACCACACCAAACTATCTTGTATTGGAAAATGTGTTGACATTTGCATATGATTGTGTTTGTATTTTCAGTCCTGAGGTATGCTCTTTATCCATTCTTGGCTCAACATTTACTTGCTTCCTTTCACCTGTACCTGCACACAAACAAGTATTAGCAAAACCAACACCATGAACTGCCTTCAACTCAATCTCATATCCTTGCTTAGGTCTTCCCTATTGTGCACTTTGTATTTCTACCCTTGTCATCAGCCCTTTATCTTTCCTCTTCCCAACATTTCAGTTTCTACCATTTTCTACACCTATAAACAAGCTGTTGTTAACAACTCTTTGAATTTCTTCCTTTTCTTTTCCATGCACATGCCTACAACTATCCTTAATACCCTATTTTTTTTGTCCTTTATTGTTTACTCCATCAAATGGCTCCATCACTGTTATAGTAGGCTTATGTACCCCTGTACCTACAAACTCAACTTGTTTCTTATCCTTATTGATAGCCACAGGACACTCAATAGTCCCTACAACAATACTATCATGCAACTTCACTATCCTTACCTCCTTTACCTCTATATTTTCCTTGTGACCTATTGTTCCTACATTGTTAGTCCTCAAATGATCTCTACAAAGACAATTATACAAACACATAACTCAATGTGTAGGGTCCATAATGAGTACCAGTTGAATTCACTATAAGAGGCTAGATTTAAAATTAGAGCCCTAGAGGTATAAAAGAAGAAGAAAATTAAATTATAATTCATTACTGAGTCACTGACCAACATAATTAAAGCGATGGGAAACAAAATAGACAGTATACCAGCAGTCACCCATATAAACTAGTATATCAGTGAGCACCCACCTTGCCAATTTTCTCACATGATTGTGCTCCCTTCTGCATTTTAATTAATTATATTGGATATTCCAGCATCAGATAATTCCACCTTAAAATTATTGCTCCCCTAAGCTAAGAATAACAATGGCCAGTATAGCAGGCAATTTGCATATTGCAAGGAATTTCCTCTGTAAACAGCTACAAAAGTACACATGGGAAGGGTTAATGTTGGAAAATCACATCGACAAAGAATGCAAAGTTTATACACAAATTGTATTTTGCCTTCTTGGACACCTATAACAAGAGTTGTCAGAAAAGTCAAAACAACTACAAAAATAGTCACTCAAGCTCAGTTCCCTTTGCAACTAGCTTGTGCACGAACTATTCATAGAGCACAAGGCCTCACAATGGATGCACTTTATTTTGACCCTTGTAAAGTCTATCAACATGGTTTTTTTTACACTGCTCTATCACAAGTAAGAAACATTGAATCATTGTATCTAATGCACGAATTGCAACATCAAAATTTCAAAGTTCCAAAAAAAGTCAATATCGAGATGCAATGCCTCATAGCCTTAGCACAATGGAAACTACAACACACCCTTGCATCTATTTCTTCAAGTCATTTTAGCATATGCTCTTTGAATACACGTAGCTTTGCATTACACGCACAAGAAATAGCCCATGACCTTGATTTTCTTCAAGCAACTGTCCTTTGCTTTCAAGAAACCAAACACAATGTGCTTGACCATGTTAAATTCCTTAATGATATATTCTATTGCTATCCTACACTAAGTATTCATGGTCTATTAACATGTTGCAAAAAAATAGTTTCATTGCAAAACATTGACACTTTTTCAACAAAGTATCTAGAATCAATAACCATTGACCTATTGCATCTAGGCATTGCTCTGCACATTACAAATATATATTGCAGACCAAATGCACCCATTCATGACATATTTAATCTAATACAAAACACTATCAGCTCATTGCCATCAAATTCCAAATTGATTATTGCTAGAGACTTCAACATTGACATGTTACAATCTACAAAATCACAAGCACTCCTTGAATTTATGCAACAACATAAACTATCATTGCTTGTCGACAAGCCACAAACGCACACAGGGAGTTTGCTAGACCACTTTTGGGTACACAATATTGAAACTGCTCTTTTGAACTTCACTATACTAGATACATATTGGATAGACCATTTTCCAATATGCCTTCACTTCCAATTGTAGTTAATACAATTTTAATTTATTGCTACATGTCACTTGATGCCTTTGACACCTACTATAATGGTACTATACAATCATTTACAAAACCTAGTATACATTTTCCCAAGTGCAACTATTTATTATAATAATTTTTCCTATAACATGCTATTATCATTGCTTCTCCTCACTACACCAAATCAATGCTGAATTTGTGTAAGTACAAAACAGTTGTTACATTAATTGCTCTTCATGTTGATGATGCTTCAACTACATTACTTATATTTCTAGTCATCCACTTATGCAGATCTTTGCTTTGGCTCTTGATGGTTGCAACTGGTGCTAGTGATTCTCCTGTAAATTTGTCACATGATTGTACTGTTGCAAATGACTAGATAGTTGTTCTCAAATAGGTATGTTACTGTCAACCTCTAGCCAACCTTCAACATTCATGTCCATGATAATAACTTAATTGTAACATTTAACTGATTGTTTTTTGCTAGTTTTCCAATGTGGCTCAGTACACATCGGCTTCTAGCCTGGTGCAGAGTATAAACACAAGGAATATGTTCAAAATTCACTAACTTGTCCTCCCTTTTATACATAGTTATATCAAAACAATGGAAGCTCAAAACTTTCACTTGTATATCTTATCAGCCATTTTGCTTAAGCTTTGGTCCCTTTACGATGCTTGGATGAATTTTATTGAACATAGCAATATCCTAATCGTCGAAGCTGTATGTTAATGTAGACCTCTAACAAGCTTTCAACATTTGTCTTGCACAAATGACTTAATTGTGAAATAACATTCATTCTATAAATAGTACATGTTGCTACGCCAATTTAATCTTCAATTTTTTATCCACTTATGCACGTTTGAACTTCAGCCATTGATGCGCACAACTAGCACCAGTGATCTAGACCTTGGATTTTCATGCTCATAATTGACAACAGATAAAGATGCAACTGTTCTCGAATGGGTATGCTCCATTTTTTTCATTTTGATGTTCATATTAAACATGTATTAAAATATGTTCCCTTAGTGAAATTCTGATTCTAATTCTTAGCCCATGTAGATCTGCACCCTAGCTATTCATGATCATAAGTGGCAGCAAATGAGCAAGCTACTGTTCAATGCAGCTCATGACCATATTATGCCCTTTCTGCATTACGAGATAGATACAAGAAGGTTTTCTATACGAAATTAATGGCAGTCCTTTTTTTTGTTACAGTGTTTTTATGATAAACATTTTAAAACTTTGAATACTCTTGCATAGTTTTTAATATGTGCTTTCTGTGTAGCAATAATCATAATTATTATTTCCATGTTCAGGGGTATGCCTAAATGGATAGTGGAAACTCTCATTTGACTCTTGCCATTACCAGGACAATGCCATAAGGCTTGATATCCATCTCCAAGAGTAGGCTCCATCCTTCAGTTCGTAGGACAGTGCAATCTTCCTTATCTTTATTCCACACACTAACATCAAAGCTGGGGTAAGCTCATTATAGTATCCATTATTGCATTTACAACTTTTTGAACTAATGGATACCTATATGAAGATTTACTTATTTGAGTATGTTGAATATCATAGTTCTTACACATTAAATGTCATTGGTGCCAATGCAAATTCAATATGTACGATTTTGTTTTTATTGAAGATGGTAGATAGTTTTTAAGTTCTTCAACACAGTTTCAAATTAGGTTTTATTTTAATGATGTATTACATGATGTCATCCAAAATGTACTGAAACAACAAATATAAACAATTGAAGCTAAGAATTCTTGGTGTTATCATCATGAATCACAGAGCTCCAATTTCACAATAAACAGTTTTTAAAATCATTTTTTAATATTTTTACATCAATACATTATTGAATTACTTCCCATCTTAATGATGCATAGGAATATAATTCACATTGCCTACAAATAATTTAATTTTGCTTGAACTGACACTTATGCATTCTTGCAAGATTCTAGAAAGGAATAAAGTTGCAAAAAAATTTGAAGACATCACAACTCAATGGAAAAAAGTCCTAGGTATTCTACCATATGCCCAACTTCAAATATCAAATGAAGTTCGAAAACAGGTAACAAGTTAAAACCATCAGGTCTTACAATGTTTTGTTCATTGATAATGCAATTTCCTTTTGATATTTATCTGACTTCTGAAATTTACTTGTTAAATAAACTTTGTTAATCAACACATAACAATTTTGCTCTTTAGATCTTTTCTAATATAGTAATGTTTGAGTCATTCAGCAGAACCTTGTCTACATCATTGGGATACCATCAAATTTAGCTGATGAAGAGGTATATAATTTGTTTCCCATCTTTAGAAGATTGAGTTGCACTTGCATAGCTTTTTAGAAAGGTTGAGCAGTGCACATTCTTTGTTCCCTTTTCGCACTTTTAATCTTTATATAATTGAGACTAGTTACACTGAAGTTAAGACTCATACTACCAGTTTTTCAAATTAGAACAAGTAGTTTGTGGTCTTTGTGATAGTTTTGTGTTTTTTGTTGTTACTATTTTTAATTTTAAGAAGCATGATCACACTTTATTTGTAAATTTTTATGGTAGTGTTTAAACAGTTTCTATCTTTCAAGTACATGATCAAACAAGCAGCAAAATTCCGCAGTTCCATGGTCCTACAAATTCTTTGCAACAGCATGGGGGTAGTTGCCAACCTCTGGCAGAACCTTAGATCTGTAGCACAAACTTGGCTTCCTCAAGTAAACTATTTGTCAAAATAGATGTTTCTGTAAGTAACCCTTGTTGGCACAGTAAACTGTATGGACAACACTTTATAACATTGCTTTTATGTGTCAATATGAATCATTTTTAGTTTTACTGTAGTTGATAGGATTCTTTTCTTTATATGGTTATGCTTGTAAGTTGTTTCCAAGATGCTAGTAGTTTTTATATCAAACTGTAATATGTAACTCTTATTCTTTGTATGAATTCCTTGCTATCCTGTACCTATGCAGATATGCAACCTAGCTCTTCATGCTCACAAGTAGAAGCAAATGAGGAAACTACTATTCTCAAACAAGTATGCTTCATCTTTTTCAGTTTGAAGTTTGTCATACATATTAGACTTGTGATTTATTTTGAAAATGAAATATATTTGTTGGATTTTAAGTAATTTGACAAACAAAAAAAATTGATTATAGTTATTATACTACTTCAATCATGTACCTATGCAGATCTACACCCTTACAGTTCATGCTCACAAGTGATAGAAAATGACGACACAAGTGTTCTCAAATGGGTATGCTTGATCTTTTTCAGTTTGAAGTTCATCATACTATAAAATAGCCTCTTTGCTTCAGCTTTGTGCTAATAACTTAACCATGACATAAGACATTTTCCCATTTCTAGTTACTAATTTAGTAGATGCTATAGCTATAGTGCATCCTTGCAGGCAAAGACTACTGTTTTCACATCCTCAATTTTGTATAAGATTGCATTCAAAAATATGTCAATTCAAAAAAATAAATTACATGTTATTATCACTGCTTTTCCTTATTGCACCAAATGGATATTGCTACTGTTGTTCTAGTTTATCGATCTTGTAAAAAGTGCCTTGTTTACATCAATCCAAGATCTATCTTGTTGTTCTTGTAGGGAATTCTAATCAATCCTTACATTCTTGGATCTCAAATTGATATTGTAACAAATGATAACATTATCAATAATATATATAATGGCTTAAATGAACCTTCCCTATTGTCATGGTAAGCTTTAATTCTAATTTTTTGTCAAATCTCATTGTATTCAATCATTTGTAGTGGAGTTTGCATTAAGCTGATATACATGTTCTTTTGTGTTTTTGAAACCAGTTGCCCATACCACCAGGAACAAACTATACATACAAGTTCCAAATCAATGATCAGATACACAGCTATCTTTATTTCCCATCACTATGCTTCCACAATGCAACAGGAGGATTTCTAAGACATTAAAATTGTTAGCATGCCCAACCTTCCTGTTCCAGCCATCGAAGTTAAGAGATCAATTTGAATCCTTAATGAAGTGCTTGTTATGAATCCAATGAAGTTGTAGACATGGTTTATGGATTTTCAATGTATATACAAAAGGCAACATGTTTTTCAAAATTCACATGCACATTTTTAAACAAAAAATATTTTAAAAATAAATTATCTCCAATCTAATTGATTGAGAAAGCTTCACCAATGTTCGTAATTTCATTTCAATTTCAAGTTTTGCATCAAAAAATTGATTTTCATTTGCACTTTCATTCTACTAGATTAGAAAGTCAAACTACAGCAAAATTACTATTCAAAACTACTAAGGAAAGAGGGAAAGCACCTCTGCTTGAATTAGAGCAGACATAGAGGAATCAAAAAGTCTACAAGATTAACAATCCCACTGAAAAACTCTTGGAATACAGCTTATAATAGAAGTAAAATAGTAAAATGTGCTAAAAATCAAAAATAAATTATCTCCAATTTGATTGGTTGAGAAAGCTTCACCAATTTTTACAACTGAAACATGGTTTTATAGATGAATTCTTTATTCTACAAATATGCGCTATTAATTTCTGACGTTGCATTACCAACTTGTATTCTAGAGCTTAATTTCTACGATAGGGACTCTGGCTGCACACAACTCTTGTTTATTTTGTGATTATATTTACTACCAATTAATGGAAACCAGTAAATAAAATGACTAACTATATGACTAAAGTAATGATTAAATTAATGGCTAAATATGACTAAATGACTAAATAACTATATATATGACTAAATTGGCGGCTATTGCATATGACTAAATGGCTTTATCTTGACTAAATAAATGACTAGTTGGCAACAGTGTATTAAGTATGATTTAAATGTGGGCTTCAAAATTTAATGAAAAGCCAAATGATGATTAATAACAATCAATGACTAAATTAACAACTAAATCAATGACTAAATTAATGGCCCTGATGGCCCGTCAGGCCGTCAATGACTAAATAAATGGAAGCTGGTAGTTTGGTGCTTAAATTTAGTCGTAGCGTTATAATGACGACAATGGCACTAATGATACGTGACCAAAATTAAATTATTTATATACAAATTTTGTTAGTTTATTTAGTCATGATAATGTGTTTATTAATATAGTGAAAAGTCTTGTTATCCAAACAAATAAGGTTCTAGCTGGTGATTCCTCTTGAAATTATACAACTCCCCATGGTTCAAGGTAGTGTGGATTTGGACAATATTTCTCCCATTCATAGATTGGTGTTAGGGGATGCATTGCATGCATCCAAAGGAAAATAAATTATAGAAACACATCAAAATGGGACAAAGCTTATTGATGATGACCTCAAAGCATTGTAGGATACCACCTCGGGTATATCAGTTGGCACATCTCTCACTCTGGTAGAGAATCTGAAACTTTTATTGGACTCCTTTAAGGAGCGTGCCTCTGGACTAGGTGAGAAGACCAAGCAAGAGGTTGAGGAGAAAATGGTAGAGAGAAGGCTTTTGGAACTTCATGATAAGTGTGCTATGGCACAAACCAATGTGAAAAAGATCCTAAGCTTGTGAGTCTAAAGAAAATATTGTATTTACTTACTGCATAAAGTGGTCGGATTCCACACAGAGTATCAAAGATCTCATGGACTCAATTGATTCCTAGTTGAAATTTGTTTCCAGTACATATAGTGCATCTAAAGACAAAGACTGGTCAACCTGGAATGTTATCACTACTTAGAGAGAGAAATTATTTATTCTACAGAAGCAGAAGAAATAAATCATTAGAAGATTCAGTCAGTTAGGTGACCTTTTAAGAATGGAGTACACTCCGGTGGCCAATGCTTTGGAAAATACAAAAAAAATAGAAAAGATTAATCTGACTCCATGCACTCTAGATGATGTAGAAGAAAGTCTAGTGGAACTAGAATCTCTTAACAAAATGTTGATATCTGCTAAGAAGAGTTAGGAGAATGGAAATACAACATGGCAAGGTATTCTCAAGGAGCTTCAAGGCTTACCTTCCTCTAGGTAATGTTTTTTTTAGTTTTCATATTTTTGGGCCACCCTTTGTCCTTGATGTCAAAGGGGGAGAGGAAAGAGAAGAGAAAAAGGGGAGAGTGTGTTGCACATAGAAGTTTTGTAAATTCTTTTCACACATGTTGCCATCAATGACAAAGGGGGAGATTGTTGGAAGAATGAAGAACATTTCATTTTGCAGCTTTTGTGTTGTTAATGATGTCACCATGTTATATGAGTTGCAACTACAAGTTTAAGTTCTAGCCTGATCTAGTGTTCTAAACTAGTATGATAGTTATTATCCTCCAATATTTTGGTTTTCAATCCTCTGCTGATAAATATTATAATTTGCAATTTTGGGAGATGGTTCTTTGTTGTTAGAAGGTTGTATATTTATAATCTCATGTGCACAGGTGCTCCTATGGAAAGTTGGAATAATTTTGTTGTTGCATTTTGTTATTGGGTCTATCCTTGGTTGAACTAATCAATAGTTGATGTTATAATGAATTAATTTTGTGTTGGAGATGTGTTTGAGACCTATATTAGGTCCATGCAGACATGTTGTAGCATACTAAACGCTTGAACTTTTTTTGGAAAAGTTTGGTACAAGCTTCAAGCCAATAGTTAATATTTTTGGTTAATAAGGATTGTATCTAATTAGGTCGACCCAATTGATGCTTGCAGATGTGTCAGATATATATTGGACAGTTTTGAGATTGATTGTGTGAAAAAGTGACAGAGAAGGAGACAAGTATGTGAAGATGATGAAGTGTGTAAAGTCAGTTTACTGAGCATCAAAGGAACTGAATCAACACTTGTGAGGTGTAACTTTATCAGTTCATTTTTTTGGTTGTAAGCCATTTCTATATTGTATCTTTGTAGGTAGTGAGCCTCCCATTTTGGATAGTGATTCTTGGAAGTGATCCACCCTTTGTAATATCTTATAATAGGCTATACTATATTGTGAGCTAATCCTCACCGTGGTTTTTCCCATTTTGGGTTTTCCATGTAAAAATATTGTTGTTCATGTGTTGTGTGCTTTTATGTTCTACTAATGATCTTGCTCATTCTTACTACTATATGCATTGGAGTATTTGGATGGTTTTTGTTCAATAAGTTTAAGAAGATGTTGATTCACCCCTCCTCCTAGTATCTTGGGCATTCAACAAATATGTCCCCTAATTAGGTAGTGAGTGAATTAGCTAGGTACAAGAAATTTATTCACACCAACATCTGATAGTGCTTATTTTGAATCTCCTAAAACCCTAAAAATGAAATGTATTGGGACTCATACACCCAAGGTGGTGTATCAGTCCCAGTGTGCTTTTTTAGAAGGGTAAGGTCTAATTCTACTCTCCAATCTCTTCTCTTTCTACCACACTTTGTTTCTAGATATGAAACCCTAATTTAAAACCTGTAGAAGACTTTTTTGTGACCTTGAAAGTGAGGATACAACTCCAAAAACTTCCTTCAAGCTTGTAACCTAATCTTCAAAGATCCTTCATGCTCCAAAACACCTAGATCTACAATCAGACATGTAAAGAGGATAAAAACATGTTGATTGTTACTGAATAGGGGTTTTCCATGGTCAAACCCCTTTTAGGTAATTAAATCAAATGATGAGATAATAAAATAAGGACATGAAACAAGGAACACGAAACATGGATAATGGTACCTTAAATGAGGTCTTGTAAATCTGCAATTTAACATGAAGTGGTCATAAAGGATTTAGATCTAGACCTTGAAATAAGTGTAGAACAATGCTTAATATTGGATCTTAAATGCTACATCACAACACTAGTGCAACAACATGTTTGATGCTTTATAATCTTGACATGATAGTGGAACTTGAATTGCTGCAACAATTGATGAAGAAATCTACACTTGAATGCTCTCTTGATTCTCCGGTGAAGTCTTAGAATGCTTAAATATTGAGTGCTTGACTTGATGTCATGAAGGCTTAATGAAATAATGATTTGAGACCTTGTTTATATAGGAAATCCATCCAAGTTACCATTTATTAGATCCCAAAGGCTAACATTCATGAGGTTTGAATTTGAAACCCTAATTTCTTGCTCAAAACCCTAAAAAGGAGCCAAATGGGAATCATACACCATTTGTGGCATATGGGTCCCACGTGGGTGGGACTCATATTCCCAAGGTGGCGTATGGGTCCCACAAGGCCTTTTTAGAGAGAGAAAATGTCGAGAAGATGAGAAATTAAGTCTATTTGCTGATATTGTCAGGATTTCAGTTAAAATAAGCCTTATGATGTATAATATATGGTTTTAGGGGCCTATTAATGATGATATAAAGGTTATAAATGCAAGGTCCCAAAACTCAACGTGAAAGTGTAAATAAATATACTTTACAACATCAAATTAAGGAAAAAATAGTTCTATTTAGCTTAAAAGGGCCCTAAATATAATGTGAATGTGTAAAACACATTACAACACTAGATTAAGGCAACACTAGGTCCAAGGGCCTTAAATTTAATGTGAAGGTGTAAATGAATACACTTTACAACATTAAATTAAGGTAAAATTAGGTTTATTTAGCTTAGAAGGGCCCTAAATGCAATGTGAATGTTTAAAACACATTACAACACTAGATCAAGGCAACATTAGGATCATTTAACATTAATTATTCCCAAATTAGGCTAGGAATTATACTATTTTTGAGAGCGTACTTTATTTACATCATTACATCTAGCCCCCACTTTAGTGAGAGGATGTACTTGCTTCAAACTAACACTAAAGTAGACATTCAAGAGGGGTCCTTGTGTACCGATGTGGATGGAATAGGATGACAAAGATCAAAGGAGGTGTCCAAGCCCCCAGAATCCAAGATCCTACATCAAACCAACATAAGAATTAATGGACATGCACAAGGTGTATGATATGAAGCATCAAGATACACAAACATGCAATGTCAATAACTAAAAAGAAGAAAAAAAGAAAAATAAAAAGGTGAAAAATAAAAAGAGGTTGATCAAGCCTCGACTATTTTTCCAACACGATGTGGATCAGATCTAGGCTATTTGTCCAAAAATGCATGCTCACTCTGAGGCAATGAAACTTTAGGTTGTCCAGTGGGTGACTATCGAAAGGGTGGCTTAGTGAGAAAGTCATGCCTCTGTATCGACTTCTCACTGTATAATGAGAAATTCATGCCCACATTTAGGCTTCTCATCATACATTAACCATACCAAAGCTATACCTCCTAATAACTTTGATAAGGAACAACATAAAAATGAACTTAGAGCTTCATGAGGCAAGAAAAGCTTCGTATGTTTGAAACTCATTAACAAGATGGCTCCACAAGAAAGAAAAGTGTGTTATGGAAGGTGGCCATATAACCGATGTAAATACAAAATGGTGTAAGATGCATTCAAAGGGATTTTTCTTAGTTCATGTAAGGTCTCTTCTTAGGGAACATCATTTCTAATGTATCCAAGAGAGGAAAAGTCAAAGAAATATCATGCTCTCATAGGAAATCAAGCCCAGTGAAACCACCAAGAAAAGGATGCATCATAAGAAGAAATAAAATCACATAATGAAGCATGAATGTTGATGTATGCCCCCTACTTTAAAGCGATTGCTAACACCACTACTGTGAGAAATTACTTTAAAGTAGAAGAAGACATGAGCGATTATTCAGAAAACCCTATTCCAAGTCATATGTTTCCAATAAGCTACGTCATGAAAAGGGAAGGGGTTTCCCCAAAAATGTAATGCTAATTATGTCACATGTGATTCAAGTTAAGGCATGGCATCCACATCTCAAGATTTCTCTTATATGTACATGAAAGGTGGTCAACTAGCCAAAAGAGACAACGAAAAGTGACATATGAGGACAAGGCTACTTAACTCGTTGCCCCCACTTAGTGTAGGTCAAGGATGAGCCAAAATGAAAATTAGAGGAACTAGGTGCTTCAACATAAGGAAGAGCACCACAATCTTTAAGATGTTGAATTCGATTAGTAAGAGCCTTACAGTCATTAGTAGAATGAAAATGAACTCTATGATGTGCATAAAATGAACTCTTATTGTAGAATTTATTTCATGTTCTTGGAGGGAGAGATATTAAACAATCTTGGAGGAGTCTCATTAAGATACTCTCTTGATCAAAAGTAGAGTATGTTTCATTATCTTGTGACAAAGATATCTCTTGCTTAGTACAAGGTGTCATGCCTACACAAGAATCTTTAGATTGTGATATTTTTTTCTCTCCTTGAAAGGAGGATGTAAAATATAATGAACCCAAATCATTATTTTTTTGCGTGATGACATTGATGTTAAGTGAGGAATTCTTTGTTTCTTTCATTTCTTGCAAAGGATAACAATCAAGACCACTAGCATTTATTAGTTCAAGATGCACTAATGTTAAGGTTGAATTAGAGGATTATTTTGTAATAGTGTTGATATTAAGTGAAGGCTTGTTTGTGTCTTTCAAGGGACAATAACCAAGACTAGTAGTCTTTTCTTGAGTGTGAGGCTCTATAGGGATGTGGATACCTTGTTCTCTAGCAGCACATAATTTTCCACTATAACCAAGTTGTTTCATCATTTCATAACCTTTTTCATAAAGATTATTCATCTCTTTTGGATTTGGTGGTTGCTCATAATTAATTTCATCAAAGTTTTTTGTGAAATTTGTTGTCTTTTTTTCTAAAGTGGTTGAGGTGGATGCTTTTGAAGGGTTTTCCAAATTTTGTGTTGACATTACCATTTTTTCTTTTCCCTTTTCAGAGTCTTTGTTTATGATCTTGTATTCTCCCATGAATGGTGGTTTGAATTCTAAGGAACCCCAATTATCTTCTAATAGATTTGTGACTTCCTCAATGTGTTTTTCTTGGTCTTTTTGTTGCATGTGTTCTACTTGTGTAGTTGGTGTCAATGTTTTCAAAGGATTTTCCTTGTTTTTCTCAATTTTTATACAACCATTTGGTTCAGGATCAGCTTCGAGTGTGTACACTTTGTTGTTGTAGACATACTTCATTACATGATGAAGAGTAGAAGGCA